>JABCKU010008166.1:0-34069 GCA_018221655.1 Myochromella boudieri
TGAAAATCACAAAGTCTGACTGTGAGCTTGCCCACTATACATACAAAGGTGTTAACTACTCCCGCGCATCTACTCATCTGGGAAATAGTATGGTCATGTACTATGTAACTTCGGAATCCTCAGCTTCTATTGTTGGAAGCATAGAGAAGATTTTTTCTACCCCAACTGGCGTCACTGTACAGATTCGGCGCCAACTTGCACTGCCAAAAGAGTCTTATGACCCCTTCCTCCGCTACCCTTCTTTTCCGGCAAAAGTCTATCATTCAAAGATGGACCCAGGCGGTCCAGATGTTGTTCCAATTGACTGGGTTGTGTCCCATGTTGCTAGGTTTAACTTTTCCGCTGATCGTTCCGTTATTTTGAATCTCTCAAGGGTATGTAATGTTATTCTAATATTTTGTCACTGGCTGACATATTATCTTAGGTGTAATGTCATGGAGCGTATGCTGATCGTACGATCAGCGTACGATCCATTTCAAGGTTCCCAAGACTTTCATTCTCTATATTGATGTCCGGTGCATCGAAACCATGACAGAAATTTGATGTGTTAGTTACACCAAAATCAATACAAATATTATTAGTGTTTATACGAATTTTGAGGTTCCAAAAATTATCCTTTTTTGTTCCACAGAAATTTAGATAAATATGACTGTTTTCGGTATTGATTTCCTTGTTCTTTAGATTTCTATTTTTTTACTTGATTTCAGGGTGACTGAAATGAGAATAAAAATTGTATGTTTCGATAATAGTTTCGAGAGAATTGAAACCAAATGATTATGTATAGATTTATGTAAAATTGATACATAGATTGATATTTTTGATATCTTTAGTGTTTTCAAGTACCCTAAAAACGGTTATTTGCCGGGGTGTATGGCTCTTGTATGGTTCATAATATTGTTTGTACTGTCTTTGGCGTGATTCCTTGGAACTCTCGAAAAATACGAAAAGTGCCAATGGGAGGATGAGAATTCCATGCTTGTAAGCTCCTTCCATTGCTTGTAAACTGACTTGAGTGCAAGAGGGAAAACGCGGGGTCACCATATGTTCGCTAATAGTCCACTTTTCCGCCTCTATCAGACAGTTCGAATAGGAAGTCGCAGAGTATGGTGATCAACTCGCCCAGGATATAGGCCGATGTAGGTGATTCTCCGAGTCCCCTTGATCAAGAATCCTCACCCATGTAAATGTCGCACAGGCGTTCTCTGCAGATCTAAATTTGGGCCAGTACCAGAAGCGTTCCGGCCAAATCTCGGCTTTTCAAATTTGCGCCAATGAACCGGCCCTCAAGTTCTTCAGTTCGATGTGCCAACATGCATGGGAAACTCTCAGTCAACCAAAGGTATGCTATGCTATCTTAAGCTCACGTCCCTGCTATAAAAACTTATTGCTTCAAGGATCGTGCTTTGAGATATAAACTCCTTTGGGCAACCTTCATCGTTAGTCCTAGTCACTCCTAGTCAGCAAAATATCAACTTTCAACATTCGATGAAGTTGGTGCTCATCATTTGGCAATTCCACTTGACGAACGTTCTTCGCGATCCATGTGACACCTTGATGCTGTTGAATGCTGCCAGCTGATATGACTTCTATTTAAGTTTCTCTACACCTGTAAGTACTTCACTTGCTCCTCACAAATGGCACTCAGCGCTCTAGCTCTCAATTCTACCTTAGGCTTGCACACTTTGGGGTTACGCTCTTACACGGTAAGGACTCCATCGACATCTTGGATTTAAAGCTTCAACCTTTCTGATTACTCGACAGACCGTCCCTAATTTCTTTGCTCAAGACAACCTGACGGCAACTGGGATTCCTGCTGTAAGCGATACTTAAATTATGACAAAAGCACAGACTCATAAATCCTACTTCATCAGATTCCTCCCCACTTTGGGCTTCTCGATAATTCCAAAGACCGATGGAGTAACTTTTTTGCTCACATTAACAAGCTCAACAAAGTTGCCGATCGACACACGTCGTACAAAGTGTTCTTCCTTAGTCGACACGGCGAGGGCTTTCGTGAGTATATAACGCCCTTGTTGGTTTTACCTCGAGCTAAATAGTACGGATGTCAGATAATGTCGCGGAGGCAAAGTACGGTACCCCGGCCTGGAACGAGTGCGTAAAAAACCCCACGTATCCGCACATCCCCTAAACACAACACGTTAGTTTTTGGTCCAAACTCGACGGAGATGGGGATATTGTCTGGGGTCGTAAGTCACGCAAATAATCTTTACACACACACGACAGAAATGCTTAATCAACCTACAGCTGACGCCGAACTCACTGACAATGGTAAAGCTCAAGCTGCTGTAGCAGGCCAGGCATGGAAAACTGAGCTACACGCTGGGATTCCGTTACCCGGGAAGTTTTACGTCAGTCCATTGACCCGGGCGCTAAAGACCCTCGAGATCACCTTCGATGGTTTGTTGCCGAAGAAAAGTAACAGTAAGAGTGCTACCGTAGTTGAGGTAAATTGTGGAATGTTTTTTTTTCGGTGTATCACGCTAATGGTGAATATATTTCGTAGAATTGTCGCGAGGCAACGGCGTTCACACCTGTGACCAGCGCAGGACTCGCACATACATCAAGACAACTTTTCCTCGACTCCGCATTGAGCATGGTTTCTCAGAAACGGATCTCTTGTGGACACCTGACGTTCGTGAAGCAGATGTGCATATTGCTGGACGCGCAAAACAGGTTCTGGATTCCGTCTTTGAAAATGATAAAGAAATCTGTATGTCTAGAAACTGCAAAACTCTTCATTCCTCATCTCACTCGCTCGTTGTTTTGTTAGTCATATCCGTTACAGGGCATAGCGGAATCACGAATGGCTTCATGGCCACAGTGGGACGCCCCAATTATAGCCTTCCGACTGGAGGTGGGTTATTGCTTGATCTTCCAACACGGACTTTGTTGACTTAGAATATCAGGCATTCTACCTGTCGTCATTAAATCAGTGTATACGCCACGGAAATATTGATGGGAATTACAGAAACATGGCCATTCATACTGTGTTATAAGTAAAGTAACGTAGCAAAACTGTTTATGATTTTATTGCATATTCTGTGATATCACTTGATGCGAGACCTCCATGCTCTACCCTCCCGATCTGTTAGCTTGATCTGCCATTTTGCGAGCTGCTCCGACCACTTGAACCAATATGATTTTGGTCCACTACGTATGTCATGTCTGATAATTTCAAAGGTGAGCTCAAGACTGACACTAAAGTCAAAGGCTCACTCTGTGGTAGGCCATTCGCACATATACACCTGCAGTTCTTCAAGTGCTGGATATAACTCTCTAAAGTTCACTTGTCCCAGATAGCCGTAGCGCTGCTTGATTCTATTGTTCAACCTTCTAATGATGTTGAGAAGTATCTATTGTTGAATTTCGCCCACTCGACTTACGGAAATGTCTCGGAGACAACAATTTTGATCAGCGTTGCATGTGCTTCAAATGTAGGTCTCTGTAACAACACAACTCAGTAGAGTAAAATGGACTATCGGGTATGCTCACACTATATATCGTCATGGTGGTGAGGGAAGGGCAAAGTGAAAACGCCGCCCCGCCGTCGGGCACTTCTAGCGTCTCTAGTTTTCCACCATGTCTTTCAAGAAACCTCGTCTTGCGGGTCTCGTCAGGGGTTCCAATAAAAGACACATGTCTTAAGGCGGCGAGACTTGTTTGCAAAATTCAGCATTATGTGTGATCAAAAATATGTGATAAACGGTCCAAGACATACTTCATGCATATGAGCAACTCCAGGAAACTTGAAGGTTCGTTAACAGATCCGAAGTGGTAAAAAGGATCAAGGACTCTAAGGTTCTCGAGACACCCTAAGGCATCTGGAGGGACAACTGATGGTCTGAAAGGAAATACGAACTCGCCAATCCAGTCTAATGATCTAAGGGATGCAAATTTGTAGAACAACTGAGGGGAGGTCGCAGTAGAAGCTGGGGCCACTGATATCCCTGTAAATCTAACCAGAGATCTTCCAGCCCCGTTGGCCAGGTTATGTAGATCCTGATAACTGATATAAATCGACGGTTGTATTTGGGGTTCAGATAAGCCGGGGGTCGATTTGGGCAGCCCATATAGCATTCTTAGGCCAGAAGTGTACTGGATAATTGTGGAAAGGGCGGACGCCAATCCGGATCGAATCCAGTAATCGGCTGCGTTGAACGCTATGGAGTAAATACGAGCTGCAAACGAGGGGTCTCTTTCGATAGATTTCGCGAGCCGTATAACCTCTGTTGGTGATTCCAGCACACAGTATTGATAGAAGTGCTGTAATGCGAGTCTCTGGCATTGAAGAAAGAGTTAGTACAGTATTCGTAGTATTGACAAAGGGTGAAAGGCTCACTTGAAATACTTTGCAAACCAATAGGATATTGGCCAACATAACTTTGTTCGTGTGTTCGACATCAAGGTCTAAATGCTCGCGAAGGGCACATTTACGCTTCATATCTTCCGGAACATCATCTTCGTTTATGAGTAAGCTGTAATAAACAATACGACTGAAAATCCGCTCTTTATCTGACTCGGGGGTGGATTTGAAGGCGACGAAAGATGGATCGAAGGATGGTAGGTGATAGCTTTGAGGGACCAACGAATAAATAGGAATTTCACTGAAAGTTCAAATCAGCTTTTGACTGACTCGGAAGTGATGCGTTTCCTACTGACTCCTCAATCTCAGCTGCGGGATATTCAAAATCCAGGAGTTTCTTAAGCGGATCATCTTGCTGTAATCGAGACTCATAGTATCGCGATTGGTTCATTGTATAGTCGTCGCCCTTCTGATAGTTCGAAGGTTGAAGGACAACGCGTATGCGCTGCAATGACGGGATGCCCTTTAGGGTATCAAAGAAATCGGCTTCATAAACTGGATGCCGGATAGTAATGGTCTTAAGGCACTTCGCAGTCTTCAGAGCTCTGATTATCTCGTTGACTCTTTCATCGTGCATAGAATATCTGATATTAATGCAATTCCATGGTAGCTTGAGAGTCTCCTTTGCAAACCGATCACATATGTGCCAAGTAGTGGATGTAACAGGTGTTTTTAATAACATACCAGGTTTTTCCATGTTTGGAAGCACTTGACCAACGTCGCTCGAAGAAGGCGAGTTGGGGCGTTGTCCTTGATCTCCTTCACCTCGCGCAACACAAGGTAGCGCGGATCCAGTGAAGGCAAGCCACGACACAGGCCAGAAACACTGTCGGCGGTCCATATTCCAGTTGTCAAACACAGGTCAGTAATTTTTGGAGCGCGGGTGATTATCTGATACGTCGCACTACCGAAACCACCTTCGAGGCGTAGTTTGCGAATGAAAGTTCCAAGCAGTCCATTTTTTTGCAACGCGCGTTCCAAAGCCTGAGCCTGAGCCTTTGAGCGCAGAACTACAACATTGTATAACAAAGGTGTAGAGACGCGCAGCCAGCTTTTACAAACAACAAGCAAAGCAGATGTAGACTCCGAGTACCGGAAGAATGGTGAGTTGTGAGATGTATCATCGAAGGTCTCGTCAGGTACTTTGAGAACAGGAGAGAGTATCTCTCTTATAATTTCGTCCGGAAGATGTGGAGCGACCATTTAGAGGACGTAAAAGCTATTGCTGCTGCGAGTTCTGGTAGTGGCACTTGTAAGACCATGCTTTCCGAAAAAAGCGGGCTTATTCCATTACCGGCTATTGCCGTCGTAACAGGCACGTGACCAACAATTATCGCGACCACCAACCCAAGCCAACTCTCGCATCGCAAGACCAAGAATGGCGGCAACATTTAAGGTCGCGGAAAAAATCAGTGTCTTCACATTCCCATTTGGTGAGAGAAAAACACAAATTTCCCTTACAATGGTTGGAGAAAATTCTAACCACATGATCGACCAGTTCTCGAAAGAAAGGTAACCCATCCACAGACACCTGTCGCGGACCTAGCGTAACTATTGTCTGAGTCCTTGATCATTCAACTGACTTTTTATTGGAATAGCTTCGAATCTAATGCAATGCATCGTCAGACTATCGCATAGCGCTCAGTTACATCGTGCGGCTGCCGAACTATTTAATCTTCCTATTCCAGTTAGACAGAGGTAATGGAATACAGTAGTACCACATGCACACGATGCAGAGCCATGCGTCAGCGTTTTTGTATAAGGATCCGGCGTACTTAGTGCCAGTGCTGTTATTCAGTTGTACAGGTGACGTACCGTTGTAGTAGGAGCATTACAGCACGTACCGTAACGATAGACCCCTTTGCGTCGTCGTTGTTTAGTTGTTTGGCCAATGCTACTGTAATTGATGCCCAGTCACGGTTTGCAATGGAGCCGCCTCACGGCAGGGAGCCCTGTGGCCAGTGGCTGTCGTGAATTAGCCTCTCACCGTTATTTCAAAAACATTGAGCACTTGAGGTCGCTCATTGACGGTCTGTTTTTGAGTAACGCTACCAGTACGGCGGTGACGAGTCCGTGCCCGCTCGATTTCGTCTCATTGTGGAAGGGCAGAAGGGTTGAATCATCTCAAAAAACTCAATCACATCAACCAAACAACTAAATAACGAAGACGCAAAGGGGTCTATCGTTACGGTACGTGCTGTAGCAGCACAATACAATTGAATGTGGCCGCCTTATTAAACCCTACAAAGCGTTTGAGCGAGCACAAATAGGAGTTACATGGTGATGGTTGACGCGTGCTGGCGCTAAACTAGTTGCAAGATGCGATTGAGGGTCGGCGGGCGCCATTGGAAAATCCCTGAAAACCCATCAGATCAGCATGCACAGTAGTAGGCACCATCGAGACACCAGCGACTGGTCAGCTGTTGCCGAGTGGGTTTGGCTAACGAAATGGCAGTCAAACGTTTTAGAAAAGTTGTTGCTTCATGATGTCAGGCACAGTTTGAAAGATGCCAACAAAGATAAGATAGAGAGTGAATTGTCTAAGAAAGAATTAGATAACGCCTAGCAACCATGGCCATGGACAAGGGCATACCTGGTAATTTACGGTGATGTTGCTGAAACACGAAGATGTTGGCCTCGAACTTCGATTTTTTTCGGGCCTTTTTACTAAACGTAGCCAGAAGCCCGAGACGACCTTAGGATTCTAGATCCCCCATCTATACAGAATAGCACACCTTTTTCACATAGTGCGGAGCTATAGTCACGGTTTCTATTGCGACATTCGATCTGGCTGTTCGCCTTACCTCCACTGCAGGAACAGGGTTCTCTTGATCAATCCTTCTTTCCAACACCCATTGTTACTCGGCTTGAAAACGACTTGAAGAAATCAAGGAGGTCTTGTGTAATGAAGGCCGTGGTCAACCCGATTGGCGACGGCACTCACGGCCAGCGGAGTGTCCCGATTTCACATTCTTCTCACCGTACAACCACAAGCTCTTTTTACACTTACGGCTACGGCTCCACACCCAGCCCTCTAGACGTATACGGATTTCACCGCAGCAGTCTCACAAGCAGCCCAGAGCGCCTTCATCGTGGCTCAGACAACACCCTATTGAATGTCGTGCCTGAGGACGCGATCATGATGGAATTTCCAACTTCGTCTACGAGTGAACGGACACGTACGCCATTATACACGGGCAATACACCCTTGCTTGATAATTCAGACGACGAAACTGATGAAGAGGAAGCTGAACGTGAACTTGACGAGGAATTGGAGGAACAGGGGCTTTATCGAGGTGTATATATTCATCATACCATTCCTTCTGTTAGAGCAATAACTAATAAATTCGGTGTACAGGTTCATACCGTCGCCTCGTCCTATTGTACACTTTGACTCCGGTCACATTCGTCGTAATTTTAACCCTTCTAGCTGTTCTACCATATGTCCTTTACCCAACCACACCAACTTGGCCATACCCATCTGCCCCATACCTCCCACACCCTGTCCCCGAGCTTCTGACCTCATCTGCTCTCTTCGCCCTCTCCCACCTCCTACGAGATCCGGTTGCATCACTTGTCGCCTCCCTCATAACCTCTCTCTCATCCTCCCCAATCTCGAGTGTAATAACAATCCTGATCACAGTTGTGCACACCTTTATCTCCCTTGTTCTCCAGCAGTCTGCTCTACCCCTCCTCCTTGTCGCGCAACACACGCCAGAGCGGCCTACAACACGGGATGCAGCTTTCCGCAGGGTATGGTGGCTTGCTCTAGGGTGGGCGGCGGCTGAAGCCTTCGTTAGCATCAAACAGGGGTATGAGGCAAGAGCCCTGTATCGTGACGTCCTTGTCACTGTGCGGCGGACAGACGCCACTGGTAAGGACAAGGATATCGAGGCTGAGAGGACTACGAAGGTAGTTGGACAGGAAGGCGAGATCAGTGCAATGGGTCGGATAGAGGACGATCGCTCGCTTTCAGGGTCAAGGTCGAGGAGTCCACTTGGTGCGAATGGCCCTTTGGATAGAAAGCCGCCTGAGGAGCCGTCGTCATTGCCGACTTCGCCACCATTAGGTCTTGTAAGGGAGGGTCAGGGGCAGAGCACATTGGAGCTGTTTGAGCGAGCGGTGGACGATGATGTGTATGATCACGAAAGACACTCTTCACAGCCGTTCGCCGAGGAGGCAGATGGGGAGAGGCAGCCGTTGTTGCAAAGGAGTGTTCCTTGGAGATTGGAGAAAAATGGAAAGAGCCAGGAAATCAAAAATTTGGTCGAAGATGAGCTAGAGGAATTACTCGCCATCAGGGACAGGGAAGAGCTGGAAGCGGCGTATGGTGTGCCTGTTATCGTACGCTCCTCTTTGTCTTCTTGATGAAGTGCTTAATCTTGACTTTCTAGCATATCCCGGTATTCATATCCTGCCTACAACGTGTAAATGCACTCCTCCTTGCCCTAGGCGTCTCCCTCCTTCTTGCCCATGCCTATCTCCGCTCCACTTTCGCGTCTTTATATCTCCCCTCACCTCCGTCACTTTCACCTCATATCTTTACGGTACACTCTCCTCCGTCAAGACTTTCATTCACAAAAGAATTTCAAAGATCGAATCGAGCCATGCAACTAACGTTCCCCATTGTCTTCCTTGTTCAATTCTACCTCAACCTGCTGCACACACCTCTCGTGTTGCCACGCATGGGTGTACCAGCAGTTGTATACAGTGGAAGTTTGGTGTCGCTCAGTGCGTTCTTTGCGGGGTTGGCAATTTGGGAAGGTTTATCGTAAACCTATGGACTCGGTTGACGTTCAAATGAGAGTTGGGTCTGTATGATGTATCAAAATGCTTTAGGATAAATTTTTGGGCTCTGTCGTATGTTTTGAACTACTTTTTCGTATGACTCTTAATGAACATGAAGTCTATTGGGACAGTGGATAAGGACTTAGTATGAAGAAAGTACGAGGGGAAGACGCAGTTCATCCTTAATTTGTGGTCCAGATTCTTCTTTTAATACTGTATCGCTCTTGGCCCATTTATTATCCCACTAATGGTCTTCGGGTTGAGCGGGGTTGAAGAAGGAAGCTTTCTCCCAATTAGGCAAAAAAGTCCTAGCGATTTCTTCCCCGTGATCGCGAGTAGTCAACCTTCGACGCCACACTAGGAGGTAAACTATCGTAAGTATATCCTACATTTCCATTCAAATAACACACTCTGACAAAAATCTTGCATCTGCTCGGTTCTAATATTTCTCATGGAATCGACCGAAGCTCATCGATTCTTGTTGCGATGAAGAAATTGGCGTTTCACTCTAGCTCACTCGGAAATTGAAGCGCTATCTCGGGTAAGGCTCCGTTTGTCAGTCTTCGTCAGTCATATATCGACTCTTCTATAAAATGCGTTTCAGGGTGGCCTTCCTTCATTTTTAACTGTTTCTTGGGGCTAATTTGGTGTGTTGTTTTTTTTAATATGGCATGGGTCATTCTTCTGAGTTTGGCAGCGTCGTTCACGTTTATATTACCTGTTCCCATGGCGTGTTATGTTATACAGGTGCTGTACGGCCAATGCCTAAGGACCCTTGATGGTAAAAAAACCAAAGCGGCCTATTCAACGACAATGCACTTCCAAAACAGCAATAATACGCCAGTGTTCAGGCGTATGATTCATCTTGCCGTGGAATGCTATCGACGGCATACCATGCCTTGGACACGCGCTGCAGTGTTGAGCTTCCTTAAGCAGGCGTTATGCTTGCTATTCTCTTCGGGGGGGTCGCATGCGTGTTCGTAGTGACTGTGCTAATCTAGTTGCTTTACTCCACACAACGCACCAACTCGCTCCCGATCGTACCACGAACCTCCAGAGGCATGTATGTTATACACACTTATCTTAGCGATGACGTATGGCCTTCAACATTAGGCTACTGGTAAAAGTTACTGGGTTCAGCCAGGGAACATTCAGACTGTTTTGGTAAAACACTTGCGCCGGTGACGGCGTAGGTTCTAGGCCTATGCACCCAGCCTGATGCGAGTATAAAGTGGTAAACACTGTACGCGTCTTGACCAACCCAGTGCTCCATAAACATCGTTCACATGTCGTCTTCCGCCTCTAACTCTCAGGCCGGTTACCTATATACCTCCTTGACATATTCTCCTAACCCAATACATAGCCAGCCAACCGGAATGTTCGCTCTACTCCTAGAAGAACTGCAATGGCGTGTGAGTTCTGTCGAGGTATCTCTTGATAACGCTCTTTCTACTTTCTTTTTAGCTGGTTTATTTTTCGCGTTACTTTTAGGTCGGAAGCTAAAATGCGATGGTCTTCGCCCAATGTGCACCAACTGCAGTCGGCGAGGCCAGCCTTGCGTCTATACTCCAGTGTACGTATGGACTCTGATATTCATTCCTGCTCCTGACACATTTAAAGAAATACAGCCAAGACTTGAGAACTGCCCCCGAACATATTGTTCCAAAAGATGCTGTCGACGCCACCAATATTTTGTTGCATAATCCAAGGTCGACGCTCGATTGTATTTATGCATCTAGAGTATCCCTGCTTTGAGCATTGAATTAGAGTACTCATTGACGTGACCGAACGCAGCGCAAGGACTCTCACCTGGTGTATGTGGCAAGGATTTTGGCTTGGGCGTCTTGGTGAATGTGATTGTCAAAGACTGTGCTGATTGATTAATGTTATCCTCCATATTGAGGTTTGCCTTAAAACATCAAACAACTCTAACTCGCGAAGTCGCCCAGCACCTGGGAGGATTGAACTCAGCAAATGCCATATTGTTAAGATAGAGAAGAACGGCCTTTCTCGCACGGCCAAAATTTCATGTGACTCTAACATTTCCATAGTGAGGCCGTCTCCCAATGTGAAGGATCTGTTCCAAACGGGGGCTGCCTTCTTTCGTGCCCCCAAGGTCCCTGTCCAACCGATTTCAGAAAGGGGTAAAAATAACAAAGGCAACAGTGGCAGAAGGTAGTGTACAGTCACTGTCCTATATATTAGAGGTAAAAGGCAGACAGATAACACAAACTACGAATAGACATCTCAATGTGGGAAGAATACGTGTAGTTCTTCACAATGAAGAAAATATCAATCGATCGGCTTTCAACATGTGCCTAGCAGCGAACACAAAAAAGGTCCCCTATACAACAGACAAGGAGATCATCCTAACAAGTAGTGACATGAAACAAATATCCTTAACCCTTATGATATCGCAACGCCATCTTCAAGACCAATGATGGGTAATAAGAACTATGGCGAAGAGCATCAGTAAGTTCAGCGACAAAAGAAACGTGGGCGAAGGGAGGGTAACAAAGAATCAGGTACTCGATGCGTTTCAGCAAGCCCTCTGCCCGTCTCCACTTGTACATTGAGAGATTTTGGTATGGACGAGAGGCCATTCGTGTCCGCCCATCGAAAAATGTCATCAAAATTGAAAGAAAAAAATGAAATGGATAGAACAGTTCAAAAATGAAACTCACCCATGACAACCGAGATAACAGATTCTAAGCCACAATGACGGGATGGGCTAGTAGTGAAAAAGTCAGTACAAGGTGCGAGTGTGGAGATTTCAAAGGATCAGACAAGGCTGAAATCGATAAAGTATTCCACATTGAGAATTCGGAATGTGGTAAAGTATGGTATATATTTGGATCATCACTGCATGAAAATGAGGGGGTGAAACTTACGTTGCTGCAATTGGTGACGGCGATAATGAGAAACAAGGGGAAAAAGTAAAACCGCGAGTTCGACGAAGGTCACAAACCAAAAATTTTGAGCGTCTTTATAAGGGAATATGTTCAATCTCCGCTCTGACAGTAAAATCCCAGCACGTGACGATGCCTCAATCGCGAAATCTTCGAGCATGTTCTATGTGCTTCGCGAAATTTCCACTAGAATAGGTCGGAGGATCGTATTGACTTCTCCTTTCCTTTCCTTTCTTCCACTTGCGGCGCCCTAAAGACGATCTACTATTCCATATGCAATCTCTTCTACGATGGTCAATAGAAAACTCCACACCCCTCGACAGTAGTATGAGTGCGCAACCGCCAGCCACTAGAAAGGACCTGGACCCTGCTATCATCGATATGATTCTTGGGAGGCCGGACGCTGAACTCATGAAAGAGGACATGAGCATTGCAGCTGATCCGGGAAAGAATGAAGATGAACGGTTGAATGCCCTGGACCATTTAGAGATGGTGAGTAGGATATTTGTAACGTGGAACAGAGAGCTGGTGTAACTTTTACGCATTTAGTTGGTGGAACAAATCGACAACGCGAATAGTGAGTCTTACGTCATATCGTCCTAGAATACACTGCCTCATTCAACATTCTCTTCCAAGATCTTGCCCAATTAAGACTCTGGGAACCGTTACACTCGTTGCTTACTGCACCTACGTCGACAAACGCCGTAAAAGTACAAGCCCTCTGGGTTCTTGGAACCGCTGTACAGAACAATCCTTCCGCTCAGGATGCCGTACGTTTGCATTTCTACTCTAACTTTTATTCACACCTGACAGGATCTCTCTTCAACTTATGCAGTACCTTGCACTTCATCCCTTGCAAACTCTCGTATCTTTTCTCACTCCATCACCGTCATCTACAATGCAAACAAGGTCAAAAGCAATATACACGCTCTCCGGCCTCCTCAAACACAATGCACCTGCTGTTCGTGAACTTGAAGACCCAAACATTGATGGCTGGAGTCATTTCCGAGAGGCTTTGCAAGGTTTGCGTCTACAAACTAACTTTTATATTTCCCCTTTTGATTATCTTCTCTAGACCCAGAAATCTCCGTCCGCCGAAAGACAATATTCCTCCTCGCCACGCTCCTCCTGCCCACATCACTGCCACCAATCACCTCCTCTTCGCATCCATCAAACTTGCATGGGACAAACACACCTAACGAACCAGTTCACGATAATTCGCATGCCGCAAACATCCATGACCCCAAGCGGGTGGCAACGTCAGAGCTCACGGTGTCGGCATTCCAGACGCATGGCATACTCGAAGCTGTCCTCCAGGCACTGGTAGACCCGCTACCATACGGCGAAGATGGGGATATAACAGAACCTGATGTCACGTTTGAGGAGACAGGTGTAAGGTGAGCAAAGGTGTCGTGTCTCCCAGCCAGAGTGCTAATATAAATTCTCTCCTCTTCACAGGCTGCTACATACGTATAATGTAGTCTGCAAAGCGCCTCTGGAGGAGAAGCTGCGAGACGAATTAAGGACGTGGGTACAAGCCGAACGAGAGAAGGCTGGCGGGGTGAAAGCTTTAACCGAACGATGGGCATTGGATGAGGTAGAACTTGATGATCTACTGGCGAAAAGCTCGAGGCTGGGTCAATCGTAAGTAGGACTACGTATAATCATGTATCGATATCGCTTAAATAGCTTGTACCAGTATCGTTAGGAGGTACTTAGGAATCTTCAAATCGAGGGCCGATTCTTTGACACTGCAGTGGATGGAAAAAAAGGAGTGTCTGCTTGTTATTCTGTTTACTTGGTATAGTTAGATACTATGGTTGATGAAAATGAGGTATGTGTGTCAGTCAAGTAAGCTACTGAATAATAATAATATGATTATGCCACGAGTGGTCACCTCCACTCGATATCCCAATTTTAGGTAATGAATTACTTGATGAGAACGCTCTCAGGGGGGCCAAGGTAGCTCGCTACCACACCACCAGTATCTATAAATTGATATCAGTATAGAATGTGAGTTTGGATGATCAAATGCGCGCACTGATTACGATCTTCTCAATCACAACAGCAGGTTCGATGGCAGTGATCTGGAGGAGCGAAGAAATTAGTATCCTCTTTGCCTACGATGATTTCAAAGCTTGCCTTGAGCGTATGTTTTCCGGCGGAAACACCAGTGAAGGGTGTGACGACGCTGATGATGCTGTTTGCAACGAAACCGTCCGGTCCATTCCAAGGGGCAGGGAGAGCACCAGGTTTGGGGCTGGGGAAGAACTGGTTGGTTTGTGCTGCACCACCGTCAAGTTGCACAGCGAAGGCAAGAGGGCGACTCGTTTCTCCTGCGTTCCACGAAGGCGCTACATAAGCGGTGACGGTGATGTTGCCGCTGCCGGAGATAGTGTTGAAATTGTAGAAGTCATACTCCCTGTGGAACGTCAAAATGATCAGGACATGCTAATGTAGAATAATGAGAGTAGAAGCTGACAAAGATGGACCAGTGCCAGCGGCGAAGCTGGTGTCGTGACTAGGGTCACGGGGGAAGGTGGAGACGCCAGAGAGTGTGCGGCCGTAACCAGGGATCTCTTTCCAGGCAATGCCATTGACGGCAGTGTTGCGGGTGGCATGGGCGGCCTCAATGGAAATGGCACCACTGCCCTCAACGAAGCCTGTCGACGAGGAGGTAGTCAGTCAGCGTTGATACTCATCAATAGCGCCGGACTACATGCCTTTGAAGTCACTGGGAAGATTAGCAGGCTTGTTTGCATTGAAAGTGACAGAAACGCTCAGATCAGACTGCTTGGACGTAGTGGCTTTGAAGGTGATAGTCGCAGTGTTTGTGCCCACATTGAGCTTGCTCCAGTCGCTGACGCTGATAAACACACGTTGTTCAGGCTTAGAGGGTGAGATAGACCCCTTCGTAGTGGAGAGGGTGACCCAAGATGCGGAGGTGGCGGTGAAGGTGAAGGCAGCCGGCCCACCAGCAGCAACGTCAACATAGTTGTTGCCGAAGGGAGAATAGGGGTCAAGGTTGATAGTGGGAGGGGGGCAGCCGTAGCCCTGTGCACACTGGAACGGGTTGTCTCCGGGCCTAACAATAAGACATGCATGGGTATGACACCCCACAAGCTAAGTTAGAAATAATCTCACCAGGCGCCATTACTACCTTCAGGAACGATGCGCATCACTCCAGCGAGGGCCTGCTTACGAGATTGGACACGGTTGAGGGCGGGCATCCTGGTAGGGTCGATTAAGTAACGATGAAAATATCAAAACGCGAGGAGGACGTACGTGTTAGTCATGGGTTGTTGCCAGTAGTAATAACCAAGATCTACGCCATGTTAGTGTAAGCACAATGAAAGGTGTCAAGCACTGACGGGTCTGGTCCATGATACTTGGGTTTTTTTGGATGATTGAGTATGAATGAGATCAAAAAGGCTAAATTTATATACTCACTGGTCCCATTTTCCTATTGAATGCGGTATATATAAGTGGGTAAGTCTCTCAGGAGTAACATTTTGTGTACATACCGTTAAGTAACTCGTGGTATTGAACCTCGAGATCGTAATCCGCTTCGAAGTATTTCTCGACTGCGTCAGCTAGTGCATTCGTGCTCAGCTGTATGTTCAGTCAATGTCTGTTTCCAGTACGAAATGGTAACGTAACTCACTCTAGCTTGCGATGCCCTCAGGTTATTTAAGCCGGCATTGATGTAAATGTTGGCAACGTTGGCACTGGCCAAGACAGGGTGGTGAATAAGCTGGAAGAAGGCAGGCTTATTGTTGGATGAGAGGCTGTTGTAGATCTTAGTCGAAGCATCCTTGAGGGAGGCCCAATCAGCAAGAACACTCTCAGCTCTGTTAGGTTGGTCAGCTCAATATGCTTTTCTTATTGACACAATCGATGACGTACTCGCGGTAGTTGATCAAGCTGTATGTCGTGCTGTTGAGTAGCTCAGGCTTCCTCCTTGAGTTGTATCGTGACAGGTCAGCAACGATCTGAACGACGCTAGATGCCACAGAAGTCGAAACATCAAATTCGCGCTGGGCCCAGTTGGCAACATAGGTATCGAGGTTATCAGGACCCCAACGGGTAGCATTCCACCCGAGATTGAGGAAGAACTCAGTCTCGCGTTCGTAGGGTTTGAGGTCACCAACATTGAGGATCCAGAGACGGGTAGCATCACGATCAACAGCGAGGGACATTTGCTCGTAAATCTTCGAGATCTGGCTGGACTGCACAGAAGTTTACATCAGGTCAAAGAACACTGAAGCGGGAGTAAATTGACTTACAGTAATCCACTTGTAGTCACGCGGGTCACCGACATAATCAACCTGTGAATTACAGTCAAAGGAAGCCCAATCGTTAATAAAGTCGGGACTTGGTACTTACGTGGTAGTAAACTCCAGCACCTCCAGTCCTGTTGCGTTCTGAGGCGAGTGGTAGACGGCGAATGTTCCCGAAGCTGAAATGTACCGGTAAAACCTCTTGACTCAAAACATTTCGGGGAAGCCACATACTTATCATCAGCCCAGAGCAGGGTAACATAGTCAGGAACGGTCATGCCAGCAGCATAGTAGCCCTCAACCTCTTTATCTGTTAACCATGGCATCACGATAAGTACTAGACAGGACGCAACTCAAGAGCGCTCACAGAGGGTCCAGATCTGGGGAATTTCCTGGACATTTTCCCCATAAACACTCTCGAGAATAGCTGTTTGGTCGCTGACAACCTGCTCGAGGAGCTGGATGTTAGTATCTTGGGAAAGAGGCACTGAAACGTGAACTATGAGGACAAAGATTTTGAGCCAACGCAATGGAAAGAACGTACAATCTCCGAAACCACGCATGCCGAGGGTGTAGACCGTCTCGAAGTTCTTAGCACGCTGGGTACCCTCGAGCCAAAACGCCTTGATGTTGTCAGCATTAGTGGTGTAGTCCCATTTTCCCTTTCCGTAAAGACTAAATTCGTTGGGAGTCGAACGGGCCATAGGCTCTTGGTGACTAGAAAGAAGGGCTTAGCCGAATGGCCACCCCATATGTAAATGAACACACCTAGTTCCCATTACAATACCATACAAATCGGCGAGGTACTGGTTCTCAGTGTCGTCAACTGCAAAGGCACTTCCCCACATAGCTAAAGTCATGATGAGTCTACTTCCGAGGGTATTGGAAAGAAGGTTGGAGTGTACCGGGCCAGAGATAGTTTGCCTTCATACGCAACAACAGCTCGAACCTGGAAGGATATCAGAACTTGGAATTGAAAGTAGTCCTAACACTCACAGTTGGGAATAAAAGAGATGGTTGAATGGAGAACCCGTGGGCGAAGAGGTCGTGCCATTGGTGAATTTCTCCGCAGCCCAGTTCTGCAGGGCAGGCTGTTCGTCGTTTATGAAGATACCACGGAATTTGACGGTAGGAGAACCATGCGAGCACCCAGATGAGCTCACGTAGAGTTCAGAGTGTTCGGTCGTGGGGACATCGGCCCACCTATGTAAAGAAGACGGCCCGCGTTCTTTAGCACGTCACTCCGGATAAACAATCAAGCGGAAGGACCCACCAGTACCAGGGAGAGACACCTAGAGCACGTCATGAGGTTAAAATGACAGTACATCGCGCTAATAGAGAGGACAACGAACCGAATTGCTCAGAGTGGTCGTATAGAGCGAAAATAGTGCCGCGTTTATCGGCACCAATGATAACGTACGCGCTGTCCACGCCAGGGAGAGGGTTCTTGACCTCACGGGACAAGAAGGACTCCCATTTGCCTTCAATAGAAGAGACATCCAGTGACGTGGAGTTGATGACTTGCGAGATCAGAGAGGACTTCCCGAGGGTACCGACGATGATGGGCGTCGAGGACTTCAAGGATTTCACGGAGGTTGACGATGTATAGTTGGAGAGATTGGGCTTGGCGCCAGTGACGCGTTGAATATCGGTGGCAAAGTTAGCAGCCGCGAGCTGCACACCGGGCCAGTCGTCGGAAGACGTGAGGATGGGCGAGGCCTTGTTCTTGGTAACAACCGCAACAGTGGATGCGGAGGATTTGAAAGACACGCACGAATCCTGACCGATGGCGTTGACTCCAGAGAGAAGCGCACACACGCCCGTGGCGATGAGCGACGCGCGCAACATTGTGAACAGTCAAAGGAAGGGACTTGAGCTACAGGACGCTGGGGAGTCTGGGCCTACTTGTATTTCAACGGTTTCATTACGAAGCGTTACTTTGTTATTTCTCCAGTCACGAGAACACTTGTGATCGGTGGAGAAATTTCGGACAATGGCGAATGATGTGGGGAAATGTGGGGATTGGCAGGGGTTGGCGGCTCCTGAGTGGTCTTGGACGGTCCGGTAGGCCCGGTTCCCTCTAAAATTGCGCTTCACGACTTGTCCAAATTATTTAGCCTATTGCCGAAGCCAAAAAGTCTGAACCATGCCAATTTCAAGTTATGCTTACCGGTACCTTCCTTCATCGACACCTTCAGAAAAGGTACCAGAAGGTACCCCAGTAGAGAATTAAAAAGTGAGGCTCTCCTGAAGTCTCCTGAGCGGTAAATATACTTAGGATTGATTTTAGGCGGCATAACCTGAGATAACGACGTCCTATGGGGAAGCTGCCCGGCTTATCAACGTTAATGCCGGGGAAGTCTTGGTGAGATGTAATCGTATGATGCTCACCGGTGATTCTTAGGAAGGTAGACTCGGTGTAAGCGATGTTCAACACTGGAAGCCTCTACGAGTCTTAGCACTGGTGTCAAGTGTGGCTTTGTCATAATGGCCGACTTTGCTGGCAGCAGGTTTGGAGACTTGTGTAGATCTATAATCTGATAGAACCGGGCTCAATTACAAAATAAAGACCCCTGATTTCCAGGAACCGAAGACTTGCACCACAGGTTCTGAGAATGGTAAATGAATTGAGGTCTACAGGTATTGTGGAGGAGGCCTCATAGGCTGAGAAGCGCTTTCGTTGCCTGGATTAATACAGAATAGAACATATATGGGTATAGCAAGTTAAGTACAGTTAGAAATCTGTGGTATTGCGTTAACCAACGAATAGAATCGAGGGCCAGAGACGAAATATCTCACATCCATAGAATGTTTGTTTACGATACCGATCCTCCGTGCTCCGCTCGAGTTGTATTGAGCTCCACAACTTTACCATTTGTGAGTCGACCAGGATATAGGTCATCGTGTGAAGGCAAAGGCTCATGATCGTCGTCGTACTCGTCGTCATCAAGAAATTCTCTGGCAGGCGGGCCATTATCCACACTCAACCGTATGCGACCTTCAGGTACAGGGATCCTTGTTATTGTTTTGAGCCTGTTGAGTATTGGTTACACAAGTATAACAGTGATCTAGTAGCGACATACTGATGTGACACAACTCTTCGCAATGAATCTGCTCTTCTCCAAATGATAAATAGCGCACACATTGCACACGTCGTGAAGAGGATAATCATGGGCATATTGCCTATTGGCTGAGGTCGCGGGGACTCCTGAGGGACTGTAAAACTATGGATTCCAGAATTGTTTATATGGTCAATAAATCTGACCTCCTGGTGCCATTGTTGAACTGGGGTTTACTGCTAATCTAATTTCACTGAGTGCGTTCTTGATTATATGTACCTGCGACTGTTTTTCTTGTCCTATCGACCGTTGGAGGTTGTAGAATGACCTAGGCAGAATAGCCGCTTGGTCGTGGGTTGGTCGTGGGTCAATAGGTGCTAGAAATGGTCACAATGAAGAAGGCTGTGACACTGTTGACTGACGCAATCATGTCAACTCCGAACTCTGAGTGGGGTGCGCCCAAACATGGCGCTAATTACTCCTCTGCCTCTTGATTCTCTCTTGCAATATCAAGAAGCTGTGTTCTGTGGAACAGAGTTAATTTCTTTACACCACATACTTATCTAGGTCGACCTAGTGTTTTGGATGGCAGAACGAGATTTAGACTCCAAACCTATCGGGAAGAAACCTCAATCGAATGGACTCCCCTCCCGACCTCGTTCGATGCTCTTATCTTTACAGAAAATGGTATCAAGCACTACTCCACAGCATAAATCGTCAACTGTTCCAGTTTCTTCACGTTCTTCTCAACCTCCAAGTTTATCAGAGTTCTCATCGCCTGCCGTTCCAGACAGTGGCTGGGCCTCTGAGAACTTCATGCTCGGAGCCGGAATGGTCATTATTCAGCCATCAACCCATAAACTTGTTGTCCTCTTCGACACTAAATTAAAGTACTGGTTTCTTCCAAGGGGTAGAAAAGATATTGGCGAGTCATTGGAAACCACAGCACTCCGAGAGGCTTATGAAGAGGTACGGGTTATTCCTGAGAAGTGTTTTGCCTTATTTTTGAAACTAGGTGCTAGTCAGGCTATCAGGTCGAATTTCTTCCACTTTATACTCCTACCCATGCTCCTGCTCCCCCAGAAGATAAACTTGCTCGTGACCGACCTAATACGGAGCCTTTCTACACTTCCATATCGAACTGGCGCCCCGGGCAAGGTAACAGGCGCTCCGGCGGCGAATATTTGACGTTTTGGTACGTGGGGCAGATACCCCAAGATGCTGTGCGTGAACCTTGGTCATGATAAGAGTATTCAACCTACTTCCGACATATCCCGTAGGTTTACGTGCCAGGGACCGGAATGGCCGATGAGCAGACGTATACCTCTCATCTGTGCACCTTTGAAGAAGCCATGGAACGAGTTTGGGGAAACGAAATTCCTGTTGTGCAGTATGCCTGGAAGGTATATCGCCATTCTTATGAGGTAGAGAAGCAGCTGGGACAACGTCGAGAAGCTGGGGCGGCGGACACTGTCTCGAATGATGATGTTCGTGGCTCACCCTTTTTCTATGTCTGCACCTTGTATACAATCGTTTCAGGCACCAAAGGGAAAGCAAGAGGATCAGGAAAATCGGCCCCTGCCTGGGGATCCGCAGGAAGGGCCTCGCTGATCCTCTATTTGTATAACCCAGGTCTTGTCTGTTTATATTTTATCGTCTGTACCATCGTACCCTCCGTGTATTTCACTAGGCACAGCTGCTGCACTGATAACACCTATCTAGCTTCCCCCCCCCCCCCCCCGAGTGATTGTAGGCATTGAATATTGAGACGTATTACATTGATTACTTCAGGTTCAACCGCAATGCTGCTTAGAGCGTCTCCCCTGTGGGTGGTAATATTGTATGATATAAGTATAGTGACTACTCTCCAACTTAATATCAACTACTAATAACGGAGAACCAAGTACTACATTGACAGTAACCTCACCTCCGACAACTACCAAGGACACCAAGGACCCAGTCGAGCATTGGTCGGGCAGGCCGCTGCATCTCAATGTCAATCTTGCAGTCTTACATGTAGGTCAGATTGTATATTTAGAGAGAGACCTGACTGCTATATTTTAGCTTCGCCTAATCATTTGAGTCCCTAATCTCGACTTTCATCTCTCAAAATTGATTTTCTTTCGAGCCCATATCATGTGGCCATATTACGGTCGAAACCACGGGGGAGAGCCCTCGTCTACGATTCAAAGGACACCTGCTGAGGCAACAAGTACATCAGGTCGCTCATCTCTACTCTGTGTAACTGCATGATCACGGCTTGGGAGCGTGTAGTGTGCCATGACTTATATTGATCTTCCCTTCTTTCGCCTCTCAGGCTAATGCGAAAAATATTTCCAAAATTCTTTGCACCTCTTGGATCGGATTGCACGAAATACCGCACTGAATACCATATGGGTCCTCTTTGCGAGCCTTCTTCAAGAGATAAGCAAGAAGATATCCTCAATTTTTGGGATCACGATTGTATAAGCGCCACTTCATGTTGGGCTGCTGGTAGGAGCCCGAAATGGGGCCTACATAGTCACCACCCAAGACACAGGGAGCCTGAGAGCCAAATAACGGGTGGAGAGAGTGAGAATAGTATCCCATTTTTGTATGCGATTTAAAGTTTGGATTATTGGTGTATTACACCCTCAGAACTACAGGCTTCGATATCAAACTTTTTGGCACGCCTTGGGGTACGTTGTGTGTCAACGAGGGGCCACCTTGATCGATTATGTTTAAAGCGAATTAGGTTTGTGATCCTATTTTTAGGTATGGATTTATAGAACGAAAGACGGGGTGCATTCATACTCGATTCCTATGGATTTCGCAGAAGAAAGTTCGACAAATGACTAACCAAGTGAACTAAGAAATATTGGTAAGTAATGTATGTATTGATGTAGGTACTTATGTATGTATGAATAAATGACAGCTCATGCTGATATAAAAAACGGTACCCATAAAACAAAGGAAGGGGTGATGCCGCGCGGTTCCATCGGATGGCGTATACCCCATCGATTGCTGTGTATCCTATCGGATGGTTGAGTTCAGGAAGCTTGGCTGACGCTTGATTTCTTTCCTCTTGGACCAAACATCGCACACGCTGATTCTGCCATCTTCTGGAACGGCTACAATAATCTTCGTGCCCCCAGAGTTGAGGACACTACCCCCAATCGGCCTATCAGTCAGCGATAAAGTCGTGACATGGCGTAAGGAGGGGTATGAATGAACGGCGATAGAGTTCTCCAAACTGACTCGTGGCCACGATGATGGGCTGGGAGTCGCAGCCTGGGCTGCAACAGGTTTAGAGCCGTGTGTGCTGACGATCTCTTTACATTGAGGTGAGAAATGAAGGCTTGTTATCGGGGCACCAACTTCAAGTTTCCCAGGTGTAGCGGCGTTAGAGTGCGGACATAGGGCGTTGATACTCCAAAGGTGGACAGTGCCTTCGACATCGCCCGATGCCAGTAGCCTTGGTTGCCATGGACAAAACGCTAATGCCTAGCGAAATAATAAATAAGATGCCATAGATGTGACCTACAGAAGACTTACAGAGATCGCACCAGAGTGCTGCATTTTCTTTCGTCGCTGAACGAACTCGCCAACATCAAGAGGAACTTTTTCGCGGGCATCCCAACAGTACACCGTCCCGCTCTGGTCCCCACTGGCGAGGATCTTGCCATCGATGTTCCATTCGAGGCTTGTAATGCGTGACTGATGTCGTGTTACCTTGCGTACTTGCTCCTTCATCTTGGGAGTTGGCGCGATTCTCGTGTCGTAATGGCGGATGGTGCCATTCGACCCGCCAACAGTAAGGATAGGACCGTTCCATCGCATGGCGGTCACACTCTTCGTCGTAAAACTCGCTGTCTTCCTCTTCTCCCTGACGTCCCATAGTTGAACCAGGCCCTTACTCGTACCAAGCGCGACTACGTCTGGCTGATCAGCACCTGCACACGCGATGATCCTCAGATCGCCATGACTATCCTGCAATTTGCACAACTGGCCGATCTCTTCAGAAGTTGTCATGTTCTTGTAGTGAACCCTATTTCCACGGCTGAAGAAAAGAATATTCTGGGGGGAGCAGCTCAAGGGTGGCGAAGCGACATCTGGAGAGTCGCCAGCAGGGGGTGTAGAGAAGTCAAGTGTGATCTTGGTATTGCGAAGGTAATGTTTCGCCGAGCACTCGGGGTACGATGGCCCAGCTGTCGCGGTCGAGCTCAGCGAAGCGGAGGAGACACTTCGCATCAATGCCATTCCAGAGCGACTGATGAAGGCGGAGCTCCCAGGTTGATCTCCATCACTAGGGCTACACGCCCGTGATACTGTCGTAAATGAAGAGCTGCTGCTCAGGGGCCTTGCATGGCTTGACGTAGCAAAGAAATCGAAGTCGTCGCTGTGCATTGGACGCGTCCTAGGTAAACGATCAAGCTGCTATAAGGTTGCTAAGGTTAATAGGAGAGGTGAGCAAAAAAAAAATGGTAATTACGCTGGGGTTGATTGATGGTGACCCTCCCCTAAGTTGCATCTGAAAACTTGCAGAGATCGAAGACATGCGAGGCCTCTTCCTTAGCGTCGGTCCCGCCGATTCGTCACCTATAGACAGGAGACGTTTTCGAGGAACATCGATTGGAGCTGAGCTCGATGCAATAGAGAAGCCCATGGTATATGAAGCCATCACCCCGACGCACTCCTTATGCTCTCTCACGGATATTAAGAAATTGGGAGAAGATGGATGAGTGGTGGCAGGAATACAACAAGAAGTTCAGTTGGGCCCAAGCGTGATTTTGCCAATTATGTGTATTGACGTGTTATTTGGCGGGCGTGCCACTGCCAATCACGGAAGTTTTGAAGCTAATGTTCCATGCATATGCTCCAACATGCCTACTCCTCCTTTGTTTCCCATTGCACGTAATTCACTACTCTAGATTCTCAACGTCAGCTCTAGTGTTCTGAATACAGTTATATTGACGGGCTGTGAAGAGAACAAGTCCCGAGTCACCGACTCGGATAGTTATCCCAACCTACTCCAACTTGAAGTCAGAAACGCCTGTGTGCCTCATTCTCCTGTCACGGCCCTCTGGCCAGGTTGGCCGCACATCATTCAAGGTCATCGTGCAACGATCAAAGGATATCGAGAAATTTCCATTAATAGGGAGAGATCGACAGTCATCGAAAGCTGCAATACCCTCCCACAAGGCTGGTTCTATCTCAGTTACATTACTAATGATAGAAGATGAGATCCTGGTACACTTCAATATTACTGCTTGCAACTCGAGTATTAGCCTATGTGGTGCAGCAGTTTTAGTAGTCTCCAACTTGACGGCTTACTATGGGCTTTATACTTAGACTAATTGCTTGTTTCTCTTGAAATTTCGACCAATCCGCGCAGCGGAAACATATGGAAGAAATGCCTCGGTATGAGGACACCTAGAATTTCGTTACAGTACTATTTTTAGTAGATTGAACGCGATCACGTGAAGATGACTGACAAGTTGAAATTTCCCCAGTTGGCAGTGGCAGGACGAGCCACCTCTCTCCAACTTTCTCCACTTACTGTTTCCTCGCAACGTCAGTCGCCAGGATGTCATCGTACGTGTCAATTCAAACTAAATTAGTACCGAGTTACATCATAATGTATAGTAATGGCCCGCTTTATATAGACTCGTGCACAACAGACACAGCGACACCAACACTGCCAAGAAAACGCACCTCTTCGTATGCTTCGGTCTCGAAAATGTCTTCAATAAAAAGGAAGCGACTGTCCATCCTAAGTGGTGATATCGACGTGAAGCTGGACTTCCCAGGCGGTCTTTCATTACGGCACTCGAATTCTGTGCGTTGGCCTTAGTGAATGATAGTAATAACAGGCATCTTATCTTACCACCCGTTCTTAGGTGGACAGATTTGTTCCATCACGACCAAAGGGCGCGATACCACTCAATGTGACGCCGCGTACCAACCGCATAAGCCGCCAGTTCGGATTGTCAAGTAATCGGATATTTAGCTTCAAGGAAAATGTAGTGGGAAGCAATGCGGATAGTAAAGTCTATGGAATGCTTCGCCGCAGCGCTTCATCTCTATTCGGTAACCAAAAACTTCCATGTCCCTCCTCTGTAACACAAACCCTTACGAAACGGCAACAATGCGACATGGTCCTTGACGGACCTGGAGTAACAAAGGACCCGCACGCAAGCCCGATCACCTGGTCTCGAAAAGATCTCTTAGCCATTGCTTGCGACAACAATATCTATTACCAAAACCTTACTAGTCGAGCTGTGCATCGCCTGTGCAAGGTTGATTTACCCTCGCTGGCTGAAACACGCACAATCGAGTGGGGAGGGCTAGGTCACGAATACACACTGGCCCTAGGAACAAGTACAGGGGTTGTGCAAGTATGGGATGCGGGCCACGGGTCAGGCAGTGGCACACGGTTGAGGATGTGGAGGGAGGCCGAACTTACGGGTATCGCTGGCATGGACTGGAACGGCGATTCACTCGCGGTCGGTTCGCATGATGGGACGATATCTCTATTCGATACTCGTTCGAAGACGGAAGCGAGGCGTGTCCCCGCGCATAAGGGGAAGGTCATAGGTCTCAAGTGGAGTACATGTAGCACATTTCTTGCAAGCAGCGATAATCTCGGGATGGTTTATATCTGGGATCAGCGAACGGGGAAGCGGATACTAGAAAACGGCGCTCGCGGCTCCAAAATGAGACACCGTGGACCAGTTAAGGTTAGCTCTCGGTTGACTGAGATAAAGACTCGCCACTCACCGTTTTAGGCATTGGCGTGGTGCCCGTGGAAGCCAGATCTTCTTGCTACCGGGAGCACCTATCCAGAAGGCAAGATTCGTATTTGGAGTTCACTATCCACCTTGGCTGTGCCCGAGCCAATAGAGACCATAACGCTCCATACATCGGTTCTGTCACTGCATTGGTCTCCTCACTGCAAGGAATTACTGAGTACACATGGCTCATCATTCCAATCTTCTCCTACACCTCGCCGATCATCGGCCCCTGGACCTCCACTCGGGATGAAAGTTGTCTCCACTCCGCTCAGCAATGCCATCGCAGTCCATGAGTATCCCTCCGCCAAAAGACTACTTACCCTGACAGCAGCTCATTTGGGTCCAGTGACACACAGTTGCCTTGGACCTAGTGGAGAAGATCTATTTTCTATATGTCCAAAGGACGAAACGATCAGGAAATGGCATGTCTGGAACAAGCGCACAGATAATGGTAAAGAAGAGAGTGCTTTCGATAAATGGTCTATTCGTTAAACGGGCACTCTACACGGCGCTATACGCCATATTCTTCGACATCACGTACTATTAACACTAGTTCTACATCACTCCACTAGTTCGCACATATTTTTCGAATTTAAACCTTGCAATGCACACAAACCACGCCCATACCTGTACCTGTGACTTGCACATAAAAAGTTTATAGAAGTTCATGTCGTCATCACAGTCATGAGGCGTCGTCAATAATCATTAAAGAATAACCTTATCCAATGACCCCAGGGGTATTCGCTCAAAGGCTGCTGAGAGACAGCACGGCGATAGTCAACGTTATCACACCTCCCCAAATCGTATTCCTCGAAGCAGCCGAAGTCGGTCTCGGCGCTGGTGGGCTTGCTGCAGGTGTGACCTCTCCATTCGTCTCGGAAACGTTGCCCAATAAACTGCTCTCAAGAGCGCATATCTTCCGCATGCCGCTAACAATGGAAGGAAGGTCCTGAGTGTTGTAGTTCAAGACTTGCGATTGGTTGGTTTTAGTGAAGCTGCCGAAAATATAATTAGTATTCAAGACGCCGATCTGCTAAATGATTGTTACACACCAATCAACGCATTGCGGGTACGCGGACTGGAACGTATCCGTACAGGCACATTTAATTACATCAAGAAAGGCCCCCGGATTAAAGATGACCTTTCAATTGAGCGGTCTCAGTAAAGCCCGCGCTGGTGGAAAAGGTTTGGCAATCATTCATTACGTACATTTGTGAAGTTGGCAAGGACTGGCGCAGCAGCCGCACAGCTATTGATCGAGTCATAGTTCTAAGAAATGTGTCAACAGAGTTGGAATATTTCTATCACAGGTCAGATATCTATAAAAGTAACCCAGCGTTTACCAGAACTTACCGAACGTTTGAAGGAGCACTGGTTACGGCTATTCACCACAACTCCGTATTGAGACACATACCTGAGCACAAATGGGGCATGAGGCAGGAGTCTCGGGAAAGAATGGGTTGGTGCGAGGCTGTAGTATCGAGACCCCGTCGGCTGAACGGATTGTGGGCGACCCTCTCACAACACAGTGGAAGGTATGAGAGATTAGGAACAGTGTGACACTAGTCACTACGCCAAACATTTGGTATGAACTGGCCGTTCAGATTGAATATAGTAAAACGACTGAGTAAGACCACCGTCTGTAACGTCGACCTCGAATGTGGGGGATGATTGGAGAGTTACTCGACATGTCATGGTAGTATAGCACGTAACACATGGCACCTATTGTCGGCTAAAGCCGATTGCGTTTCAAGCTCAGTTACCCTATTTGAAATCAAGTCCTCATACTCCCGCAATGCAAGCTTGGTCTACAAGGACACGGATAAGCCCAAAATGGAGCCGAATTTATATGCCATGTGGCTATGGGTGGAGAGGCGGTGTGAGTGGACATCTTTTCCTCGACCCAAGTAATTCGATTTACTACGGATCTTTAATTGATCTTCAAGTTCCTTCTCCAAATAGTATTGTGGGTGTTTTCCGAGCCGTCTATATGACCGTACTTACCTGATATTTAGGGCCACCGACGTCAGTATCCCGCGCGGGATTATTTTTTCCATGATGCACATTGCACATGCAAGTACTTTAATTTGGCCACATGAAGTGGCAATTGTTCCATATCCAGAATGATCACCATTCGAGGTATGATCCTCAACTCCTTGATAGCCTAAAGGCCATAAGAAAACTCGAACGAAGACTGGAGGAACCCTCGAAAATAAGCACACAATGAGGACAATATCGCTATAGCCAGTGAGTGGGTAAATATATTACTTACTAATATAGATCTCTTATCGCCACACCCCCTTATCCTGCATGCAGAGCAGCCAATCAAAGGATGATAAATCTGCCGATCAGAAGGCGACAAATCTAAGATTGATCCTGTACAAAACTCGTTTTTATTTTTCTCTCCGCTCAGACCTGGTTCAGGCACTGTAATCGTCACACAACTGCGACATGGCTCGAGCTGGTTCATGGACGAAAACGAAACGAGTGTCTGCTAACAGCTCTGGAGATTCCCTGGGCCGGAAGATCTAACCGTGTTCCCCGAGGTACTGTCGCATGTAAATGCCTTACTCGATTACAAGCATTCCATTTTGGGGAGAGTCGGTGGCCCGACTGACACCGCGTTCGCACTTCTCTTAGGCGAGCTCTGGAAGTTATATATATAAATAATCCTTGAGAACATGTGCAAAGGTAGGTAAATACTTAAATATCGCTGACATATCACTATCACTAAGTGGGGCAAAGGAGATCACTTATCAATGTAAGTTTCTTCAACGAGTGTCAAGCCACTGTCCGAGCCTGAATTGTGGGGTCCGCAAGTACCATACGTGGAATCAAGTGCAGGACTTGTCAACTCGATGCAAGTCAAATCCTCAGAATCCTCACTATTCGACGCTGTCGTCCACGATAACGTGCGCAACGGGCGGGGTGTTCTGTGCGCTCTGGCGCGCTGGTCAATTCGTCGACCCGATCTCTGTATAGGTCGCGTTACCCCCACAAATGGAGAAGGTTTGCGTAAGCTGTTGGTATTGAGGAGCTCCTTGTAATACCTTTTACGGTATTTCTCTCTCTGAGTATGAAAATCGAAATTGATGATAAGAGGTCGGTCAGGAGAGATATGATGTAGCAGCGTAACTTCTGGGACCAGCCTGCGATGGAGTACCGGGCGTGTTGTATTGTCGTTCCCTGCTTTCATCAGCCAAAAATGTTTCTCCATGTTCTGCCAATGGCGTATAGTGCCATGCTCTTTACGGTCTTCGTCGTCGGGAATGAACCAGATACTGCAAAGATTTGTTAAACGAACTTTTCCATCCATAATATGTATGCTTTGAAATTCCGCTGCGCCGCAGTAAATAAGTTTACGTTGCTGCACTCTGGCTAGCGCATCATAGACAATGGATCTGTCTGCATATTTCATGAGCCTACCGCAATGAGGTTCATAAGCGAGGCCCATGATGGCGTCGTCATCATCAACGACATGTCCATATACTTTATATGTGAGATCAAGGCCTTCGAGGCGTTGATATCCCTCCATTTCAAACTCTAGAAGGCTGATAGTACGTTCATCAACAGCTACCAACACATCTAAGGCACAGCTGAACATTTGTGAAGAGGGTGCATGAAGGGGGAATATTTACCTATTTCCTGTCCATTCCAGTATCCGTTCCACATTCTTACATTATCCCAAAACCTGACAAAGTTGATCTCTCTCCGAGGGATAGGTTGGGCCCATTTAGGGTATTTGACTGGAGGTAAAATCTTGTTTTTCTGCGAAATCACAAAGCCACCTTTGTGATTAGGTATAAGATATCCCCAATTAGTTTTCCCAAACTCGATCGTATGAACAAGCGTTTTCTACACGTATAGTACAATTAGATAAGTGGAGGATAGAATCAACGATAATCGCACGATCTGCTCAAGACCCTCCATATATTTGGCTCTGAGTTCGATGAATTCATTAATGGTAATATCGCTCCTTTCTAGTTGTGACGGGCTGTATACAGTAGAGGCTTGTATAACAATGATCTTCCCATCCTTCCAAAGCGTATAGAGTCTCCGATCACCGTTTGTGGAAATGACTGATGCAACAACACCGGAAGGAATGACGGAGTCAGTCAGGGGATCGAACTTCATCGGCATTGAGATCTCTTGTGGGCGTCGTAGAAGGTGTCTAGATTCCAGGACTCCGAGTCCGAGATAGGCAACTTCGTCACGACTCACCCGTCACATATCACATGCCGACCTTAGATTATGATTATGTAACATAGAGGTTCACGCCACACTAGGTGGTACTAACTTCAAACTCAATTCAAACTAGCTTTGCAGCGCTCATGGCATTGGGCTCGGATACGACCCAAATTTTACCGACTCGAGCCAGTGCAATATTCGCATATTTTAAGTCAAGTGTCTCATCCGTCATCTCTTATGATCCCCCCCTGCTCGGGAATCTCATCCGGCTTTCTAATATCTGGCGCGCGTTCCTTCACCACATCGGCTGAGACCACGCTGGATACTCCTATGACCGGAGCGTTACAACTCATACGCGCATTGAAATTGGACCGTATTGCTTGATTTGTTTCAGAGAACGAGCCGATTTGACAGGTACCACTGAGTGTCCAGCCCCGAAACGGTGTCATTCGAGTTCTTCCACGGCATACAAGTCTCCTTCCTCTTTTAGGAATACATTAGCAAAATCTAGCGCCAAGCGGCGTATTTAAATTATAGTGAGTCGCAATATGCTGCTCCCAAAGAAACCTCGAAATGTGCGTGGTACAGACCTTGGAATGTTCTTCATGCCGTCGCCTCTATTACCAAGCTCTAAGCCTCTGTTCAAGTAGGGGTGGTACAGATTGTCCCAAAAAAATAATTGTTCCAGTAAACCCAGCGTCTCCGAGGGGGGAATGTGGAGACTGTCGGAAGAAGTCAATGAGGTGAATAGGTAAGAACTGTTAGTGTTATACAATCCGTCTCTTCTAACCGTTAGTCTAGGTGGTGCGCAAATATACTCTTTAATAACCTGGCAATAGCCTCCATATCCTCACACTTACAACTTTCTAGGTCGAAACATACCTGTGGATTCCTGCCGCCGAGAATATTCCCTGTTCACAACCCATGTATCCATATTGGCCCGCCCTGTATATCTCCCATCCCCGAACGCTCTGTTAAGCGTCGTATGGCCCACTGTGTTTTTTGGCCACTCTTTTCGTCTTCGGTATCTTACATCAATACTCGGTCTTTGAGGACTGTAATCATTGTTATCTCTCCCTAACTATGTTATTCAAGTTCCATGTTACATAACGCATACCAATGCCATCTTATCTTAATCGAAGCACCGTCCTAGTGATGAACTGACTGAGAATTCCACGATGGATAACAGCTTTTGCAGACAGATTTAGGTCCACTAAGCACCAGGGCGATAGCGTATCTAGGCAATTTCATTTGGCCAGCAGTCGTATAGCCTACAGGTGAAGTTACGCAAGCGTAGTGCTGTTACCGCCTCTAGCTGGATAAATATTTGAGCTCATTTTAACTGGCGGGATTATATTTTTGGTGATGCACATTGCGCATGAAAGCAATTCAATTTGGCTATATGGAACAGTAATTGTTCCACATCCAGAATGGTTATTCCAGATAGGTCCGCAGGTACCCGATAGGAAGTAAAAGGCCATAAGAAAACTTAAAAGGTGACTAAAGGAACTCTCCAAGGTAAGTACACAATGGAAAATATACCGCTATAGCCATTAAGTGGGGCAAAAGACATTACTTACCAATATAGGTTTCTTCGAATAGGGCGTAGTCATCGTTAAAGTTTGAATCACTGAATATCACAGGACTAGATGTAGGTTTGAGTGCAGCCACCATTGATGATAATCCAGGGGGGTGGCATCAATTCTCAGATGCCTCGGCCGCCTAATGTTGCAGGCGGAGGCGAAATCGGTGCAACAAAAATAATACCAACAGTTTCTGGGTGATATGCTGCCTACATGACGATCAGATCGTGGCACACCTTGGCATACCCTCGCTACTTCAAACCACCCGTGTTCCAGAGTATATGCCAGTGTTCACCAGCCACTGTTTCTGGCGAAGAAAGACGTTCGACACACAAAGCCTTATTTTTTCGAAGTTACGGAAGAAGCTTCATCCACAGCTTTTTGCAATTTTCATCACTAGGAAGGTATGGGACTTAAATGATGACGAGAGAGATCAATAACTACAACACGGCTCAGGCCGGTTCATCGACAAAACGAGTGTCAACTAAGAACTCTGGAGATTCCCTGGGTCCAAAGGTCTGACTTCGATGTTAAATGTCTTGCTCGGTTATCAGCATTTCACTTTGGGGAGAGTCAGTGGCCGACTGATACCACTTTCGCGCTTCAAGTTCGCTTAAGCGATCCTGGAAATTACGTATATAGAATCATTGGAAACGTGCGTAAAGGTAAGTGGATACTTGGATATCACTTGCCAAAGTAGGTTTTTTCAACGAGTGTCGAGTCACTCTCCGAGCCTGAGCTGTAGAATCCACTAGGACCACACATGGATCCAAGTGCAGGACTTGTTAACTCGATGCAAGTCGAATCATCAGAGCCCTCAACTAGTCGACTATATGAAGAGGGTTTACGTGAGCATTTGATTTTGTTAAGCCATGGGAGGAGCTCCGCGTAATATTGTTCGCGGTCTGCTTCTCCGCAAGGAATAAAATCGAAAGTGATGATGATAGGTCTGCCAGGAGAGAAACGAGGTAACAGCAGAGGATCTACGACCAGCCTACGATGGAGTACCGGGCGTATTGTGTTGTCGTTCCCTGCTCTCATCAGTGAAAAAAGTTCATCCATGCTCTGCCAATGGCGTATATTGCCAAGTTCTTCAAGTTCCATCTCATCGCGAATGTCCCAGATACTGCAAAGATTTGTTAAACGGACTTTTCCAGCCACAATATGTGTGTTTTGGTATTCCGCTGCCCCGTGATAAATCAGCCCACGTTCCTGCACTCTGGACAGGGCGTCATAGACAATGGATTTGTCTGTATATTTCATGAGCCTACCGCTGTGAGGCTCATACGCGAGGCCCATGATGGTATCATTCTCGTCGAAAACGTGGCCAACCACTTGGTATGTGAGATCAAGGCCCTCGAGGTGATGATGTGCCTGCATCTCGCGGTCGAGAAAGCGGATGGTACAATCGTCGAAGGCGACCAATACATCTAAGGTACAGCTAAAAATTTACGAGGGGGATAGATGAAAGCGAGATGTTTACCTATTTCCCGTCCATTCCAGTACCCGGTCCACATATTGTCCCAGAACTTGACAAAGTTGATTTCTCTCCAAGGGATAAACTGGGCCCATGTGGGGCATTGGACTTGTGGTAAACGCTTCTGTTTCTGTAAAATCTTAAAGCCACCCTTACGATTAGGCGTAAGATATCCCCAGTTCGTGCTCCCAAACTCGATCGTATGAACAAGAGTTTGCTACATGTATAGCACAATTAGATAAGCGGAAGACAGAATCAACGATGATCGTACGATGTGCTCAAGACCTTCTATAAATTTAGCTCCGAGTTCCATTAGCTCAGCGGTGGAAATATTGTTCCCCTCTAGTTGTGATGGACTGAATACAGTATCGGCTTCGATAACGATGATCTGTCCATTCTTCCAGAGCGTATAGAGTCTCCGATCACCGTTTGAGGAAACAACTGACGCAACAACATCTCGGGGAATACAGCGAGTCTGGGGATTGAACCCCATCGGCAATGAAATCTCTTGTGGGCGTTGTGGAAGGTATCTACATGGTTTTAGATCGTGGGTAGCTTCGTCATACGTCACACGTCACAGGCGATCACTGTAACACGCAGGTTCAAAATCCCGCCACACTAATACTAT
>JABCKU010008166.1:34169-64691 GCA_018221655.1 Myochromella boudieri
ATAAGCGGAAGACAGAATCAACGATGATCGTACGATGTGCTCAAGACCTTCTATAAATTTAGCTCCGAGTTCCATTATTTCAGCGGTGGAAATGTTGTTCCCCTCTAGTTGTGATGGACTGAATACAGTATCGGCTTCGATAACGATGATCTTTCCATTCTTCCAGAGCGTATAGAGTCTTCGATCACCGTTTGAGGAAGCAACTGACGCAACAACATTTCGGGGAATAGAGGGAGTCTGGGGATCGAACCTCATCGGCAATGAAATCTCTTGTGGGCGTTGTGGAAGGTATCTACATGGTTTTAGATCGTGAGTAGCTTCGTCATACGTCACACGTCACAGGCGATCACTGTAACACGCAGGTTCAAAATCCCGCCACACTAATACTATAGAGCTTTGCAGCGCTCATGATACTAAGCTCAGATTAGGCTCAGATGCAGTTCAAACATCGCCGACTCAAGCCAGTGCAATAGTTGCATACTTTAAGCTGAGTGTCTCGTCTGTCAACATCTTATTCTCGCCCTGCTCGGGAATCTCATCTGGCTTTATAAGATCGGGCGCGCGCTCCTTCACCACATCGGCTGAGCCCATGCTGAGCCTTCCTATGACCGGAGCTTTGGAACTCATACACACATTGAAATATGACCGTATAATTTGATTTGTTTCAGCGAATGAGCCGATTTGATAGGTACCGATGGCATTCAGCCTCGAAATGGTGCTACCTGAGTTCCTCCACAGCATACAAGCGTTCTCCCTCTTTTAGGAATGTGTTTTCAGCATTCAAACTCTAGCGCCAGAGGGCATATTTATATTATGGTGGCTCGCAGTATGTCGTTCCCAAAGACACCTGGAAATGTGCAACGTACAGACCTCCCAATGCCCTTCATGTACTCGCGCCTTTTTCCAAGTACTCCAGTTATGTCCCTCTGGAAAGGGCGTAGATTGTCCTTTGAGATCTGTTGTTCAAGCAAATCCATCTTTGCGGAGGAACTGTCCACAGTGTGGGTCGAGGTCGACCCGAGGGTGAATAGGTATGAACTTATTGGTGCTTTTCTGCCCCTCCTTACAATTAGCCTAGATGGTACGCGACCATAATTTTTAACGACATAGCAATGGTCCACCCATCCTCACGCTTACAACCCTCTAGGCCGAAACATCCCTATGGATTCTTGATGCCGAGAATGTTACCTGTTCACAATCCATGTATTCATATTGGCCCGCGCTTTATATCTTTTATTCCAAACGCTCTGTCAAGCGTCGCGTGGCCCACCGTGTATTTTTAGCCACTACTTTCCTCTTCAGTGTCTTACATCTAATGTATGGTCTTCGACGACCGTAATTATTGCTATCTCTCTCTTAACATGTTGTTCACTATCATATAATGCGTACCAATTACATCTTAATTAAAGTAACATCGTCGTAACGAACTAACTGAGAACTCCGCAATGAATAATGGACTTTGCAGACAGGTTGGGGTCAATCACTAGGTGATAGCGTATTTGGGCAATTTCATTTAGCCAGTGGTCACATAACTTACATGTGAAGTCGTGCAAGCGTGGGTTTACTACCCAGGGAAGGTTTAGATATGATTTCGTGACCTCAGTGCATGTACGGATCCTTCACACCATCTGGATCAGTCTCCTGATGGTAACACAACAGGAATCCGTACTTACAATTTCTACTGCACCTGAGTAGCGTCGCAGGTGAGCTCCGAGGAGAAAACCTGACGCCCATCCGGACTGAAGAATAGCCGATTGTTAAGCAATGAGCATCGCGGATGTGTACCTCACCGCTCAATACTGCAGGCCGAGCACAGCCCACAGCCGAAAAAGGGTAACATATTCGGCGAGGGGTTTAAACATATCATACACCATCAGGTGAGACGACTCAAGTCGGTTTAAGAAAAGCAGTTCATTAAGGAGATTTAACTGCGAGAGCATAGCTCTAAATGAGAGTTATTTCACCAAGGCACCAGATATAATGAGCGTCGGCGCTACCACCCCAAAAGAAGATGGAGGCCATTTCCTCTACCTTCTCCACTCCCTAACAGCGGGGCAGCTATGGGTCATAACTTGTAACCTCGTTGAAAAACATCAGTAGACATCGCTATCTCGCCGCAATCTTTGGCCAATCGACAGTGAAACCGACGAATGGCTGGTTGAAAACTGACCCAGACAGCCGTCGAAATTTTACCCCCGGATGCAAAGGTCAGAAGCTATTCCTGTGGAATATTACACCAGTCTATCAGGTCACGATTATTCGTTTGTGGCCACGAGATGACGGGAAAAGCTCTCAACCCAGTGACGTATACAGAAGTCGTGGCGATAAAGCAGCACAAGACACCGGCACAGTTGAGTCAGTCTCGGCTCCGATCCTACAAGGGTCCCTTTTTAGGCATCCGAGAGGTACATAAAAGGCCGTTCTGATGTTAAGGGTACACCAGTAAGCGTTAAAGTAAAACACACGTTCCAACCTGTACCGAGGATTTCGAATGGAAGACAAGGTTGCTCCAGTCCAGTCGCTTTGCCTGTTTTTGGATTTTGACGAACAGCTTTTCGATTGATGCCAGACAGTCACAAACCAGTCATGCCGCTCAAACACGCAGCTAGGTGTGTGTTTGATGAAATGCTGTTTAAAAGGTTTTCTTGGGATCGATGCTGGACTGATAGCGTGGAATGGACTGGAAGGTGAGGCTTCAAAGGGGCCCGTGTCGAATCGGTATCGAAGATAGATATGTTTCTCCCGATCGCTGCAAGATTAATATTACTGGCGCTTGGTAGGGTGAAGCGCCGGCGCACCGTCATACATCGGATCATTATTTTTAGATACACTTCCCATGGTTGTCACTATTAGGTGCCATTTGCGTCAACCCCATCCAAGCTACTTTGAAGCTACTTGACCAGTTTGTAAACCTTGAATTGGAGGAACTGACGTCTGAGGAGAATCCGACTGTGATTTACAAAACAAGAAATATGATAATCTAGAGCTTTGCCTCTATCCATAACGATGATGCCTGATCTGAATGTTTACTACATATATACCCAGGACCCACAGGATCCGACTTCTGAGGTGAGGAAATCAATCCACAGCGAGAAACACTGAAGAACAAAGGCACTTGTAATGGATACCTTTTTAAAGCCAGGCGGGTATAACGGTTTAAATTACTTGAAAAGATGGACTTGAAAGCAATGATGGAAGGGGCGGTAAGTAACTAGTGACCGTTGACACAACATATCCCTCAGAAAGCTGATGATAGAAGAAGCACTAAGGCACCCATTCCAGCCGTGACGAGGCCGCTAGCACCAACAGCAACGGCACCACCGGTGATACTATCACCAGAGAGTCCACCAGCTGCCTGAGCACCAGCGCCGTTAAGGAAAGTTGAGCCACACTTGTCGACAACACTCTGGTAGAGTGCAGGCTGGTTGTTCAACAGGACGCTCTTTGCCAAGCCAGGGCCGTAGGGGACCTTGGCTTCGAAGTTCATGTAAGCGGTCATGATGTTACGTGTGCAGACGGTGCACAGGTTGTCAGAGTCGGAGGTGGTGAAAAGGAAGGGGATGCTGTAGGTGCGGTAAACGTTGGTGTCGGGAGTGGAGCTGGAACCGGCCAAAACCTGCTGCACTTGCGCCGCTGTTACGGTCGAAGGCAGCTTCGCTTGCGAGGCACAGTAGTTCCCACTGTCATCCTTAGAGCAAGAAGCTGCCTTTAGCGGTAGGAGGGTATAGAGAATGTCGTATATCTTGACGACGTCGGTATTAGGGTTCGATGTTAACTCAGCAGAGCAGCCGGCGTAGAAGTCCGCGAGATTTCCACGGACAAGGTTTTCTGGGCAGGCGTCATTGACCGATGATGAGCAGAGGTTGCTAAGGGTGGATCCAACTTTCGCTGCTGAAGAGTCCTTTGACGCATCGCTACCGGGCTGGTAGTCAGCGGTGGCAGTGTTCACCGAAGTCAGGCATGTCTTGAGGCCATCGTCAGAGTTGAGCTTGGTCAGGAAAGATGAGCAACCACTGCTTATGCCAGTGGGGATGACCGCCTAGAAAAAAAGCTTACTGATCAGCCTCCTATAAGTGATGTAATTTTGGATATTAGAGCTCACAGTCTGGGCAAGAGCGCCCGAGGCGACAAGAGAAATGATTGCCAACAACTTAAACATGTGGAGTCGATGAAAGAAAGAATGGACGGGTTGTTTATTGTCGACGACGACGTGAGGAAGAAAACGTTGCAGAGGTGCGTTGTTGGGCAGCCTGGCAACTGGTTTGTCTTCGTGTCACAACATATACAAATATTATTGTGGCAGACCGGTAATAGAAAACAAAACGGCGTTCAGCCACCGCCCATCATCGCTTTTGGCATGCATACAACATGTATGTCAAGTTGGCATCTTTTTCAGTGAAAAAGAAACTCTATGTGGCTCTCTCTAACCGTGTGTGCCCACCTTTACACCTCCTGACCAATGCTCATCCACCACGTGAATCATAACTGAGTCATCGGTCTCTCACCTGTTCGCATTTGTATAAAACATCTGAGAACTAGGAGACCTCCAAGACCATTTCTTCTCAGTCAACCTCGGTATTACTATGGCAGATCCAAACGTCACTTTTTACGGTTTTACTCCTGTCCCAAGGGATCCTGATGTGTTATTTGACGGTCACCCGACTGCGAGCGGTGATCATCCCAAGCAAGACGAATCGAAATTCACTGATTTCCCGCTTCCTGACTCTCAAGTTGTCCGGGAAGTAAAAACTTTCGTGCAAGTGAGTTTCTGACCTACCTATGTTTTCAAACTACACACAACATCGGAATAGAAGGAGCTTGACGAGCAAACTTTTAATCACAGCCATCGTGTTTACATATACGGCAAGTATGACCTAGCATGATCGCCCTAAAGCTTCGTACATGTTGATCACCGACCTGCAGGTGTGGCACTTGTGAAGACTCACTTCCCCGATTGGTCATACGACCTTGAGGTTCGCTCCAATGGCAAGTCTTGATTGAATTATCTCATTTGTGTTACAAGACGTACTACCTTGCGTGTCTCCTACACGATATTGGCACTGCGGAGAAGTTTCTCTCCACCACGAAACTCTCTTTTGAGTTTAAAGGAGCTATCGTAGCACGCGACCTGATCTTAAAGGTCGGCGGCGTCGAAGACCAGGCAGATAGCGTTTGTGATGCTATCATCCGGCACCAAGATATTTTCGTTAAAGGGTGGGTCGTGTGGTACCTTTTGATACGAACCACCCATTCATTAGCCTCTCAGCGGAAACATCACAATGATCGGGCAAATCCTCCAATTAGCTACCATCCTCGGTGTGTATCACATTTATTGAGCCAGCGACGATCAGGGATGTACTAAGTTCTTTCGCCTCGTGTGACAGACAATGTCGGCATGTACGATGCCCATCGTGGAATGACATCCTCATATACTCACTTGTTTCTGTAGTCGAGCGAACCTGATCCACCCTCTCTTGATCCAGACGACCTGTGCCGCATTCCCACGAAAAGGCTGGTCGGAACACTTTGGAAGGACGATAGAGACGGAGCTTGGCCTCAAGCCGTGGTGCCATTCATCAACTTTCGAGGTACCAAACTGGAAGAAAGGCATGCCAAGCACATTTGCTGCTGACGTCCGAGGGAACGAGGTTATGCGTCCATTCGATTAGCGGCGACCCAAATGTTTGCTCGTGAATTATTTTACAGCATTGCGGAGACAAAACGCAAATGTTGAACGCTCTATGATCTCAGTATACGCCTAGTGCTGCCTAGTGTCCTTCGAATTTTGTCTCCTTCCCAAAAAAAAATGCATATTTTATTCAAAACTGGGCGACCTTCTTGTATCCTTCCCTCCCCCCTTGGCTGTTCCTTTTGATAGGGCTATTGTTCTGTAGAATTTGGCTACCTTGATCGATTCTAAAAATCCCAAGACAGTCATCCACTTGATTTTGTGTCCGATTTTGTGTCCGAGTAAGATGAGCTCCCAATTGGTGTCGGCGAGTAACATATGCGGCAGGCACATCCTTCTTCTCTGTATAATTCGGAAGCTCGTGATGATCAATCCTCCCCTCTACATAGGTACGAGTTTTAAGGCTGACGATCATCGCGGTCCCTGACTCCATCATGTAGTAGGCACTTTTACCGCACTCAAGCGAAGAGATGACTGCTAGTTCCTAAGACCCTGTCAAGCGCCGTTTGATAGCGTTTCGTGATAGCCATTACGACCGTATAAGTATTAATAATAACATAAAGGGAACAAGGTCGAGCTTGTCATTTCATACAAACGATTTCCAAAACCTTGGCAACCGAGCCGCTGCTCCCTCCTCTTGCCCTATAATTCTATAGAGACCTAGGAGCAACTGTTTTTTTATCTTTTCACTTTCACGCGACTGCCGGGAATTCCTACAAGAATAATTTGGCATTGTCTTCCATAACATATCCTAATCAATGAAAGGAAACACCGAGTATACAAACCGCCCACTCTATCCCTGGGAGAAGCTGTCATTCCTGCCACCCTTCATCGGTTTTTCGAAGGCTGAATATACCCCGCAGATCGCAGGTTGTGGTTGGGATGCTAGACCGCCATTGGCCCACGAATGCAGCCCCGTATCGCAAATGCCCCTCGAAGATCCACGACCCCAGCCCCTCTCTGTCATGTGAGCCTTTCTGGAAGGAGGCAAGCGTCAATGACGAATAGAGGTGTCAGCTAAGTGATATGGGGAAAAACGAACCGGTTCCCTATACATGGCAATGAAGCCGTCAGATCGAACTCTCCCTGCGAACCTGAAGCCGTTCCAGGCTTGTTCATGGTCATGGAGCGTCTACTGAATTGAGGGGCTGTACCGCTCCGATGACTCAATAATATGCTCACCTTGCCCACGATTACGATATCCAAGGCATGACTAGGATCTCTTCGTGCGGACGATCCCTCATTAATGGCCACACTATACTTTTCGTACCCGGATTCTTTGGACTTGATCTGATATACATACGACGTCAAACCAATCGTCATGATTCAGTCCAGATTCACGCACAACGGATTCCAAACGATTTATCGGGAAGTCGGGTGGCATTGGCAGGTGAGGACTGAAGCAGAGATATTCCGTGATCGCACACTGCATCGGTTTAAGGCATTGGAAATCTCCCAGAACAAGTGGTGATTCTGGGTTTATGGGCCTTGGCTTTCCAGAGATCTTATCAACGAGTGAGTAATCAAATTATCGTCGGAATAAACAAACTCACCATAAAATTGCCTTCCCACAGCCCAGCGAGAGAGCCCGGAGTGTAGACGTATCGCGGTATCTGTTTTGGACCAAGATAGGTGGAACGCAAGAAAGGACGAAGTCTTGCACCGTACACAGCCTGGTGAGCAGGGTCTGACAAGTAAGTGGTTGATTCCGTATTCAAAACCCGCGCGAAACCGGTTTCAGCATACAACGGTGTTCGGATATCGACGACAGTAAGAAGGTCTTCCGCCGTAGGTCCAGAGCGTTGGGCTGCGATAGCAATGGCGCGAGTTTCTGGGACGTGAAAAGGAACGGAGATGGGAACTACCTCGTTGAGGGCGAAGATGAGAATGATGATAGGTGTAGCTCGCTCCAACAGGGCGATATGATCTCCATCAGCCAGGTAAACCAGAGGAACTGACTTCGCTATTTCCTCCGATTGGCCTTCTTCATGTAGGGGATAGGTTGTGATACCCTAGCAGTGGCGACAGTCAGCTGCGGGTCCTATTCATTAGGCGAAGTACCAACCGAATATGTGGTAGGAAAACGTAACAGATTCTTGATCTCATTGCGCATTGCCTCCGATGTCTCAACAAGATGTTCTAGATAAGGACATTATTGAAAAGGGATTAAGGTATAGTATGGACGGTGGACGTACCGTGGGTCAGGGTAATACAGAGTAACCACATCGCCATGGTCATGGTAATAGAGTGGTCAGATGATAAGGGTGTGTTGGTAGCTGCGCGTGAAAGGCAGTGCCGAGCAAAGGTCATGATGAAGGTCGGGAATCCGTATGAGGCAAGAAGCTTGCTATTACGACCTGCGTTCTCAAGCACCATTCGCATCGCTGCCCAAAGTTCGTCCATTGAAGGGTTAGATGTAAAATCTTTCCTCCATGTGCGCCACAGGAACCGGTGCCTGTATTGCAATTCGGCGGTAATAACAGAATCCTTTAGTTGACTGTGCAGGTCATGGTCGAAGTCGAAAGTGGCTCGGAAGATATTTGCGTAGAGGTGAGGACAGTTGTTCACGTTGAGCGCCTTGTAAATATCAGAGTTTGTCAATAATAAAGGGAGTAGACCCTGTGGTAATACGCCATTGGAAAGTGATGCTGTAGCCAAGAGGTATGCAATGTACTGCAGGATGTCGGTGGGAATGGTGTCAAGAGAGGCTGCCATGGTTAGTGCGGTGCGATAACGAGAGCAAAGTCGCCTGCTTTTAAAGCATACTGGGGGGCGTCAAACTTAGCCAGCGGCCTAGACGGCATATCGTCAAGCTATTCATGAACCCATCCAGTGTACATTTAGATCTGGGGCTTCTCCTTCCTTTTTCGAGCCAAACGCGATTTAATCGCCTAACACGCCCATTGAAGAACCGTGGGGAACAAATGCCAATTACCCGGTAAACGAGATAAAGCTTGCTCAGCACTGATTATTAGTCGAAAATGCTAACCCAGTCATCCAAGTGCGACAAAAGCTCTAAGAATTGCACGTAAGGAAGCAGGAAAAAAAAAAGAGAAAGCCACTATAAACGTACCATCATAAGAGATAAAGTTTATATGACGGAGATTGAAGTCGCCTGACCCGACTAACGAGCCTGGTACAGCGTGGGACTCAGACATTATGATTGTATTATAGCTATACATGGCATCTACAACATGTGAAGGTCCTCGAGGTCGAAAAGCCGAATCTTATGGAAGGACATTTAATTTATCGTATACAGAAGAATTACGACTCACTACTCACCTTGTAATTAAGAATGTTTAGAACCCTGCCGGACCTTTCGTTACCATCAGTATGGTCTCCCTGTAGTATGAAAGCTATCTTAACTGATACACACTGAACACGATGAATTGAATTCATTTCCGATCCCAAAGGCGTTGCATAAAGAATGCCGAATGTTCAAATTTAAAAAGTAGCATGACAGGCGGTCAAATGAATGCCGCGCGTGAAGGCTATGTTCCTGATTATCGGCTGGTCATGTACGAGAGAACACTAGGTGAGCTTATATTTTTCTTCGGGCTCAACCTCGAATCTGGGTGGCCGATTCTATCATGGAATTGTTCACGTAGCACCAACCTACACAACCACGTTGTACACAAACGATGAGAACTACAGAAGAACGAATCTTTAAAGTTCTGTTGGGCGAACACCGTTAGCCAAGTATCGCATCGAGAATACCCATATGTTGAACGTACTTTGCATGGCAGCGATATCCGTACTCTGGACGTAGTCTTCGAACTCGGCAATCTTCTCCTGGAGGTCATCGGTCGAGACCTTTTCATCCTCTATTTATGGGGAATTGAAAAGAGGCTCCGAATAAGAGAGCGTGGTACGTACCGACAACCAGAGTCATCTGGAGCTTCTTGATACCATAACCGATCGGTACAAGTTTGGAAGCACCCCAGAGCAGGCCATCCTGTTCAATGGAGCGTACAGCAGCTTCCAAAGCAGCCATGTCAGTCTCATCGTCCCATGGCTTCACATCCAGGGTCACAACAGACTAAATGCCTTCATTAGTCTTAGTAAGACAAAGTTAACTCGTACTCGCCTTGGCTACAGGCTTGACCTTGCCAGCTTTCTTGGCATTGTACTCAGCGACGCGCTGAGCCTTAATTCGTTCAGCCTCGGCATCCTCCTGTTCATCATCGGATCCGAAAAGATCCACTTCATCGTCGTCATCGGTGGCGGCTGTACTTCCAACGAAAGTCTCTCCAGCAGTGCTTGATCCAGGAAGCGATGTATGCTCAGCAGAGTAGGAGTGAATGTGAGTATACCATCTAGCAACGTTGGGGGTTGCCGAGGCGTCAGGGGCGTTACCAATGGCCTTGAAGACATGGACATCGGCTTGTGAAGGGATATACCTGTATTGAGGTACAAATTAAGCAATTCAACGTGCTTGGGCAGAAATGGTTAGCAGACCCTTCAACGTAAGACCTGGTAGAGAGGTGCTGCTCAAGTTTGGCGAGATCGACAGGCATTGTAAACACAGTAAGATGAAAGTTGGTATCGGAAAAAAAGTTTCCAAGTGCAAAGATAATCGCATCAATCAATCAGACCTCAGGGCAGGCCATTACGTAACCGTGATAAGATGACAATCGATCTTCCGGAAGGGCCTCTATCCCCTTTCTTGTCAACTATTGGCTTGAGGCTGCCTCAAAAGCCCCGCATGGTTTGGCTACCCATTAACATTTCTCAAATGTCTTTAATCAGAAGGCATCTCTGCCCCCAGGACATCCACTGTTAGGTATGAATACAACCCCATGACAGGCCCTGTGGTGGGTACATATTTTACTCGAAAAACGTGTTTGCTTCGATCAAACAAATGACGCACAGTAATTTTTCACGTTTTGCAGGGATGATAAGCTTTTCATTTGTCTCAAAATCTGGATGCGTCCAGGGTACCCTCAGGACAATTCACTAAAAGATCGCCGTCAGTGAGCGTTAAACCTTAGTGTCTTATTGACCGTCTAATAATAATAGATAATAATCCACCGAGTTATCTGATATTTGCTCCATTAGGTCACTGATGCGATTCTGTTCTGGGCGATGGCTAGACGGGGGCTGGGCTGTTAGTGGGGGCTCAATTTGAAACTTATGTCAAAGTCGTCCATACACGGATTCCTTCACGGTGGAGACTTCTTTTTGCCTGTACGTTAAATAACATACGAGTTACTCATCAATTATTAGGTAGAAGTCTTGGGTAGTAATATCCCAACGCTGCCTTCTCCTCTAGAGTACGGGATAGGACTCGAGATCTGACTGGCCATAGATCCCACAAGAACCTCTGTTGACATGTGTCGCAAGCACGTCACTGCGCACCACCTATATACGAATTGAGAACAGTACGTGGTATTTGATTTTTAGTGACAAGCTATTTCATTTCTACATTAATATATGTAAAGCGATATCGTTCTGCAGCTTTAACAGATATATGGAGTCACCTCAGTCCAATCTACTTAGGGCTGCATGATGACTTGGTCTTATTTAAAGCAGATGATAAATGCGATACAGAACACAGATACAACTTCCTGGTACTCAGTGCTCATTCTTCAAGTGACGTAAGAAATCTGGGGCATTTTTACTTATGGTATGCATCGGACTTCATTTCTAGTTTCATCCTCTCACTTTAGGGGTTTGAGCCTCCAGAACTTTACCTCTAATGTTCTAGAAGCGCTCACAGGTATACTATTCGTATCACACGAGTCGTGTAATCGTGGGGAGTTGACGTCCCCATGCTAAATGCTTTCCGGGGTTTCTCTCGATCCAAAGTGCTTTGTCGGCGTGTCATTCTAATGGACCCTCCGGGCGCGTGAAGGGTCTAGTTTTGTTGCTATTGGTCAAAGTCGTCTCCAACTGCCACCAGTCCTATAGAACGGTGATCTATATTCACGGAGACCTGTGGTCAGAAGGTCTTTCAAGAAGCCGATCAAACACTCGCTTCTTCATTTACTCAAATGAACTTGGCCTTTTTGAATCCTCCTATGATCCATCTTGGCCCTGTCGAGTTAGACGTTCAAGTTCTGGCTGTCGATGAACCGATCAATGATGTCGGTTACTCGTGATTCAAATGCGGAAGTTGCCTTCGGTGACATGCGAAGCTTCCAAACGGCTTTTTTCAAAGTGGGGTCTGTGGGATGTTTGCTCATGGCGCTGTCCCTGAGTTCTTTTATCGTCTCCGTACCTATGGGGGGATTCCGGTTGGAGCTCGTTGTTTCACATCTTTTCTCGGCTTACGCCCCCCCACCACGTGGGAACGTGTACGCTCATTTACCCGGATTTGATTTTTCGAAGTTATCGTTGCAAAATTTGCGCTCAGGAAAGTATAAAATCCTTCTGCCCCATAACCTAACCCTCTTCCTACCTGCGCAATGCTAGCACGCTTATTCGATGGTGCACCCGATGCCTTTCGTAGGATCGCCCACTTCACTGTCTTCGATACCTCTTTCCCCAATCCTCCCCGTGACTTCCTCAGTCTATCCCTTCTATGCCACGCGTCACACAGGATACTGACACTAAATTCTGCACAACTGTATCTTCACATTTTTTCCGCAACTTTCGATATCCTGGGTCCCCTATGTAGGCTTGGATTGCCCATAGTACGGGACAACGCAAAGCACGAACTGCAGCGCCGATTTACTGTGCTTAAGATATTTCGAGGGAGTGACTTTGACCACCCGCGGCTGACAGAAGCTCTTTGGGTCGCCTACACGATGTATGACGATGCAGACAGGAGTCAAAAAAATTTCAAAGCTCTCGCAGCTTCTGGCTTGCATGGCTTTCTTGACACGTTCATTCGTACCAGGTTATACCGAAGATCGGAAAATAATAATGGCTGGCCAATTCCCAGTGAAAGAAACTCGCTAGCCCTGGCTTTACTTTGGTTGTCAACATCACAGCGTAAGTTTTTAATTCGTTGTGTGGTGCTAACTTATCGCCAGCACAGGATCAATAGATCGGGAGTCTGAAGATCAACGTGAAGAGATGGAACGACTTCTGAAGCCCTTTGTCTTTGCTGCGTTTCGCGTGCGTCTTCTCCTACCATCACAAGGCTTTTGAACCAACGATGTACAGTATCCCATCTTTGGCACTCCCGAGTCCTGCTTCGATGCCAGCACAGTTATAAATCAGTCCAGCACTTCAAGTGCCCATGGCCCATATCCACCCACGCCTTTGGCTCCCTGCAACGTTACATATTTCGGGCAAGCGACTCGGGCCATAATGGTTCCCTCAGTTTCATTATATTCGGCCCTTTCCTTCTTTGTTCGTCAAGAAGCTCGCACTCCACAGATCCCTGCATACCTGTATCCAGAGCACCGTAAAGGTGTCTTCGAAGGTCCAACATTTGGTGATATCAAATACTTTGCCGAGAACTGTTGCACTCACTTTGCAAACTTTCCTGGTATCGATATTGGTGCTCTTGGGCGGTTCAAGGCGTTGTCAGCTTCTTCATACACAACCCCTCCGCCCGAACCGCCAGCTTATAGACTTGGAACTCTCACGGGCTCCTGGCAAGGCTCCTACATGGTACGTAGGGATCCACGGCCCATTACCGTCTATCACTTAGCTCCATGCTGTCTAGCTATCGTATTTGGAAGATTATACCCAGTGGCTGACTACACTTAAAGCACCACCGGAGTTGCATACATTAGGACGCAGGCCATTATTCATGTCGCTACAGGAACACTTCACTCGCGATCTTGCTTCGATGATTCCCGTGGTCAGCGCAAGTGCAGGAACAACAGACGCTTGGCTGCCGGCGGGTTTCCAATGGGTTCGGCAAGAGGTACGCTACGCGAAATGAAATCTATTCAGATTTTCTCATTCATTGGCTGATGATCGGTAAGAATGGAATCGAAGTGTTTGATGAACAGGGAACGTTCAGGACGTTTTACGAAACCCTTCAACACGGCAGTGGAAGCAATCCTGAGACTGGTCAGGTAGCTGACGTGATCATTACAGGAAAGGTTCGTTTCATGATCGAGGGTTTACTTAGCCCTTTCCAACTCGCCTTGTGACGATTTCACCTCCAGGTCGCCCCACAACATGCAGCTGCTTGGGGTGAAAGACGCATTTTCGGGCGTATCCGTCTTTCAGACGGTCTCATTGTGCTTTCAAGCGAAGCGGTTGGTTTTTATTACTGGATATCGCGCGATTCTACCCTAATTCTGAATTTACACAGCTCAATGGTGACGGAACAACTATCATCAGAGGATATGGTATGGTTCTGAGCAGTGCAGTGCTCTATCTTTGAAGACCTGAATGCTCGGGCTTATTTTCAGCCCTCACAGTGACGTCTTCGCAAAACTTTGTTGGTAGGTTCAAAGGGGTCTCCAGTGGAAACCACCCGTCAATTTGGGAATCAGCCTTCAGCTTATGCGAAGTGCGCGAATCAAGCCTAGTAATCATGGGAGACTGAGTAGTAGCCTTAATATAATGTTTGGCCACGAATTGTCCTTGAATATGTCCCGTCTTTTCTATTTATGGTCAACAGAGTCTATGCGTACATGTTACATGCCAATAAAATTATAAGATTAGGATCCATATACCACCGACCTACCTCTTCGTGAAAGAAGTGTCATATATATTATCTAAATCCAAACCGTGTGCACTCAGAATTCTCTGACTTCGACTCCAAGAGGGGAGGGCAAGAGAGATCAATTAGGACAAGTCCCGTGACGCGGCTACCGGCAATCAATTGCCGCTGAGCAGCCTTACAATTGTCTTTCTCGCATTTCACTCGTTGCCCCAACCATGACAGCGCCTTCAACTCTCAACGCTGTCCCTCAGGAGGTCCTCGAACATATAGCATACTTCTCCGGTATAGAATCCTTCCTTGGTCCTCCATCGGGTCTTGTCCCGTTATTACTGATAAATCGCAAGATATACACTCGTCTTTCTCCCCATTCGAACCATCACCTCTACGCGCGTATCTTTTGCTACAAATTTGACATCGAGGCTATTGTACGACGACTTGGCCAAGATAAGGCTACTTCGTGCGTTCTCGCCGCTGAACTTCCGCATCGATGCACCTACTTGAAACGGATACGTGACCGATTGGATTCGATCGCTCAGGCGACGGATAGGGATGGCTATGTGGAAGATCATCTCCTGCACGACTCACTTATCCACGCATATTTGATGATGTTGGAGAACGAGGGGAAGAATGAGCAGCAGCTACGTGATTATGCAAAGATTGACGTTTGGTTAAGGGAGTATTGGTTTCATGAGAAAGGTGCCTCACAGGCCGTCGAATCCCTAGTTGCAAATGCATGGCTCCCTGACACTGAAACCAGGGCAGTGGCCATGTGGCTATTTTGGTTTTTTCTTCAACCTAGTGAGCGAAAAAACGTATATGTATCGACTACCAAAATTGACTTCTATGTAGGAGATTACAGTAAAGGAGATCTTGCGTCCTGGGAAGCTCTCAATACACTGAAATCTTTCGCACTGGCTGCCCATAAGGTCAGTCCCTATGACAATGAACACGCCCTTTCATGTGACGGGGTTCTGACAATGCCTTCTCGCAAGTATGAGCTCACAAACCCCGCATGGGACCGCTTTGTACCCGGACCACGTTATCCCCTAACCAGGCGAAAGGAGTATTTCTCCGAATCACTGCTTCTTGCACCCCCTCCACTTGCCACACCTGCCATCCTTTCATTTCTGACACTCGTGAACAAACTCGCGGAAGGTGTTGGCTACTCTACCCCTGTACCTCCAGCCTATCCGTCATTAGTTAAGCACCGGGAATCGGAATGGGATTTTGAGTGGGAAAGGTGTCTTAGTCTTGGGCAGAGAGAGTATGATGATATCCTCACCGACTCTTTCAAGCCAGGAAGGTGAGTCACAAATACCTCTACTTCGGAACCGCAGAAACTCAGACAACACCATCAAAGTCTTGAGGGTGTCTGGGAAGGATTGTTCACCGTTAGTGTTGAAGTGTGTGCGTTAACGAATGATCTTATATGTATTATTGTGCAGTATACGGAATTCACAGCGTACGCCGCGCTTTTGGGAGGGGCCGAACCTCCAACAATACAGAAGAGCATGGTCGTACGGCATCGCCAAACTTGGAAGCTGCGAGAGCATCACCTATTGGTCCCCGACCCGTCTCTCTCTGACTCTGGCATCGAGTTGGATTCCGACAGTGTCGAGCCGTTACCTGCGGGTGACCCTCTAAGGTCGTACTTTCCCACAGGTACATCGCTCCGGGAGACTCGAGAGGGTCTGGAAGTGCAAGAACCCAACCGTGATGATATTATTCATTATCAGCGGGCACATTTAACCTCGGGTGCCGAAGAAAATAGAGGCTTCGCAGTGCAGGATATTATAATCACTGGAGAGGTATAAAAAACAGTCTTACTGTGATGATTATATGTCTGAAATGCTGCCAACAGGGTCATTCGGCGTGGGGACAGTTCAGTCTCATAGGTCGTGTGAGACCATGCGATGGGTTCGTCAGCCTTTCCAAGGAATATGTATAGCCCATTTCTGCTTCACCTTACATGATTAATGACTGTCTTCTACAGGTTGACGGGGACAGAGGAAAGTGGCTTTACCGTGGATACCTTGTTGGCAACGTCAACGCAAACCTGGCGGGACGGTGGCGTGACACGTTGACACCGACCGACCTGCAGGGATACGAGGGCTGTTTTGCGATGAGCCGTCGTAGATGATACCCATAGCTTGTGTACTATTATAGTTCGTACCGTATTACTATTTTTTCTGAGGGTCGTGTGCAGCTAAATCTGAGCTCCTTTATTATTATGACGTAATCATAGGGATAGCCACAAGGGGCCACACATTCCCTTTTGCCACTTCGGAGCCAGCACCGCCTTGTCGTCCAGTCAGCCTGTGTACATATAACGGTACCCCTTAATTGCACTTCGTTCAACTTCAAGCGCATTGCATTCATCAGGAATAACACAGCGATAGTTGTACACCGCTCTACCTATATAACAAACTGATCCCGAGTTTCGACGCAGGGTCAAGTTAGTGCCCCTCTTTTTCCTATGTCAACTTCATCCACCGAAGAAGCCGTCCGTGCCAACACGTCCTATCATGCTCGTATCATTGCCACCATCGCAGAACTCGATTATATTCCTTCAGCCCTGTCTCACCAAACTAGTTATGTTAAAGGCCTCGAGATACAGTTACGAAGGAGTAAAGAGCGGTTGACAAAGCTAGAAGAAACAACCATGAAGGAAAGAAAGGAACATCAAAATTTACGGGACTCCACCGCTAGGCGACTGGCGCATAAACTTACGGGAAGGAGAGAAAAGTTTGAGGCACGAGAAAGCAAGGAAGAGCGGTGTGTCGTGTATTTATTTGGCAGAGAACTTACAACTCAACATGGCGGCTTATAGGGAGTACGTGGAAGCGCTAGAGAAGGAATTCGCAGAGAGGGACAGCCAGATTTTGGTTCAGCAAATGTTAGACGAGGCCAGACAGGCGGTACGTCATGTTGCTTTCTGCTCTAAACTGCATGGTTATAGAGTTTTTGTGGACTGCCAATCTAGCAAATGGAACTGTTGGAGCAGGCAGCTCGATATGAGTCGTCGAAGAAGGAACTATCAGATCTGTACCTTCGGATATTTGAAGGCCCGACTGAAGGTCAGTAATATATGCCTACACGGCTAGAACCAGCGTGCCAATCAAGCGAAAAAGGGCCTGACCTTATCACATCCCATCAGATTTCCCTGAGGACGACAGGCTGGAATACGAGCTCCAATTATCTCAAACTTCGTACGATCAGACTCAGAACATGCTTAACGTTGAATGCCAGGCTGCTGAGATATTAGGACGGGCTGATAAGACCTTGACGGCGTGTAAGGCTAAAGTGAAGGAGGCGCTGGGATATTCGCAATGGGGTATTGCTTAACGTTATGTTCCGAAGAGGTGGCTCGACTGACAATGCCTTGTGCTAAACGTAGATATGTGGGGTGGTGGTGGGTAAGTAAATCATATCACTGATGCTTCTGTGAAGGTACTAATTTGCTAAACATTCTATGCTCCAGAATGAGCGACATGATGGAACGGAACGCTCTTAGCATGGCCCAGTCGCTCGCCAACCAGACAGAGTTACTATGTCACCAGGCACAGAACACGTCTCCATTTGTTCAACCGATAGGCCGTTTATCGATAGCTCAAGGGTGAGATGCAGCGAAATTTGCCCTAAATGGGGGATCACATTCGGAGCTGACTATGATCTCTTTCTTCATTTACGCAGATCCTTGATGAGCGACGTCTTTTTCGATAATATCTTCACAGACATGGCGTTTCACCGTGATTCTCTCTTCTCTCCGTGCACTTCGAGATGAATACTTACGTTGTACGCGTGACAGGGAAGATCACAGCATCTGCCACTGAACTCGAACGTGTTCATAGTCGTGTAAGCAGTTTATCGGCCCTTAGGTACACCTGACCAGGATGTGACAAATCGTGTAGCTGAAGATGGAACGAGATGCCGCACAGCGGAGAGGCAACGAAGCCGGTAATAATCTCATCGAGGTCTCTCAGACTTTGGATGCAAATAGGCTTGCTTTGGACACCTATCGTCGAGAAATATTCCAACAAGTAGCCAGGGAACACGGCCCCCCATCCAGAGACTTGTCCCCCGCTGCTGGGGAGCAGAGTACCCCTCTTCCAGAGCAGCCACCTAGCTATAATGCAGCTTTCGGCTTTACAGAGGCCACATCTATACTCGGCAGCACGCCACCGAGGGAGGTACCACCGTCCGCGTCGGATGAGCCGATATCGATACCAGGAGCGTTTGAACTGGAATCTACATTCGCGCCATCCACCGTACAGCGGCCTGTTTGGGGCAGCAGTGAGTGACATACCTCATTATTTAACTCATCAATGCTAACGCGTAACAAGGGAATCCATACGCCGCCGCACTTGCAACCCGGGCGCCACCATTTTACGGTTCCTAACGTTAAGGCATTTACCATTATCCAGAAACTGTGCACTCGATTCCATAATTACATTAATAGTGATAAATCTGTATCATAGTAACTACTAGTAGGAGTTGATCTTCGGGAATCCTTAGGCTTTCATAGACGACTGACACACAAAGTGGCGACTTGAGCCTTAGGCATGTCATGTGCTTGCTTCTCTTTGATGAGAGGGATTTGAAAAGTGGTGAACTTGAAGGTAGTGAAAGGTGATTTGTACATGTCTAAGTGTTGATAGACTTTGTAATTATTCTGGGATTTTTCGCTGTGTGGGGGCACATCACCTAGCAACTGTAAGGAGACAAGTGGGATAAAGTTACCTCTGCCGCCTTCGATCTTAGACCTCATGGAGAAATAAAGCCATTCCATTGGGGCCAACTTTCTGCATATATTTGCGGTGAACACTGTATGTCCCTGACGCGCCTAGAATCAGGCGTACACGCGGCAACGATGTCAGAGCGGAAATGAATTATGTACAAATAAGGTGTCGTCCAGTGTCCAGCACGTTTGTCGTTACCAACACGTGCATTTCATAGATCGAGTCAATTGTGTGACGGTGCCTAAGCGATATTTTATGAGGGGTGGGAGGGCTGGACAGATCTGGAGGAAAGATATGATTCAATGCGTGCTGTTAGAGTAAGTTTCGAGGAAAATCTTTCACACATCCCTTGAACAAGATCGAGTTACTGATGAGCCTATTCCCGCGGCGGGTGTACCCCAGGTAGGGCATCCCTGTTAAAGAGAATTCATAACCAGTCTATTGCAAATGCTCACCGGTACGAGTACCTTTGACGCCGCACTGGAACATAAATCATATCAGAGAGAACGCCCAGAGTGCATCAGTGAATAATATATCCTCTTAGAGTCAGAATACAACTACATGATGGGCCAGACCTGGCTAGGAGCACAATTACCGTCGCCCTGCGTAGACTTAGATTTTCGGGCCCGGTGTTTGGGGTATGCCTCATAATGGTGCGTTGGTGGCGATTTGTGGGTTCAAAGCAGCGTGGCGCGTTGGTCTGGACTCCGCAATTTGCTCGATCCGGTATCTGATAAAATGCAGCAGGTGGAGGTGCTGGTATCCACAAATAGCCTTTAACCTAACACTCGAGCGTTCTCATTGGGGAAGAGAAAGATCCAGACGGCGTTGTTTCTTAAGGTTTGGCAGAGTTCGATGGCTCTGGCTTTGAACACGCGATTGTTAGCGAGTCCTATCAATCAAGTAAAGGAGGATTTGGGAATATGTTTCTGATATTTCCTGGATAAGACTTGGGAATGCGCCGGTGTACATCTTTATTCTACTATGCTGAAAGCAAAACAAATGAAACTCGCCCTGCAGGTAATCGTGGCGGTTAGATCGGGAGGTGTTAGCAGAAGCGGGAAGTGTAGGCCATGGTGTAGCCAAGTATATTCGTCGAGGAATATCGAGGGTGGTTTAAGATGTACGATAGTACACCCAAAGCCCAAAAGTGAGGTCAAACATGTAGCCAGGGTATAAACTGAGATACATTCGTACATGGGATGGGGAACAGGCGAATCTACAAAGTCTGGGGAAGGGATGAGAAAGTGGAAATTTGAGCATTCGTGTGTATAGGAGGATGATGGACGTACACATTATAAACGAATAATCAGGACAAGGAGTCCAATCTCAACGACAGCGACTATGCATGCAACGGCCAATACAATCCACCCAGCAGTAACGAACGGTCGCCCAAATATCCGGGTACCATTTTGGCCAGCGGTTTTTATCACCGCATGATGGGGTTGCTGAGAGTGTTCCTCCTTCCATCGGTCATCAAAGTCGTGGTCGGAGTGGCGTGCTCGGAGAAAAGACAGGACCATTAACAGGCTGCCTAACACTGTAAACAGTATTCCGACTGAAACGTATGTAAGTAGGCGGTGTGTGTGAGTGGCCTGGTAAGCCTCGAATGATTGGTTCAACGAAGATGAATGAAAACCCACTTCGATAGAAACGGCTATCAAAGAGTCGCAATATCGTTAAAGCAGAACCAAGGTTCCCAAGAGCGGTACGGCTGTACGCTCCATAAAATGTACGTTGCCTTGCACGCAGCTCAACGAGCTCATTAAGATCCGCCGCCTGAAAGGAGTTCGCGCGATGACCTCTGATGTCGTCAAACAGTCAACAAACAATTGAACAGAAGAATGCATGGTGTACCTAAGACGGTGATTCATATTGCCCAGTGACCATACACTTATATGCCGGTTTTCAGTGGTAAAGAAGCCTTTGAAGACTTAGCCTCATACCAAGGCTTGATGGGGGAACTTATTTGAGCTTGGCCTTCGAAGTTGATCATGGGTCGAACAGAAAACGGGGCTAATTGGGCGTATGTGCACGTGGAGATCGTGGGAGTTGTTTTTTTCTTCTTTTTGTTTGAGTGTCCTCCAGCACCAAAGGCAATGGCGTTTGTGGGCGCCCTGGGTTCGTGTCTTCGCCTGCCGTCATCGCGGCTTGCAGGGCAAAGGTATGCCATTCCAATTTTTTTGATCTCTAAGGCCCCGTATCAATCCGAAAATTCAGGTTTACTCTCTTGGCTTATAGAGTTCACAATGTTAGGTCGTTTTCTTTGCTCCAGGTGAGGGGCTCATTAAAGCTGCGATAAATTTCTGAATTTACTCTCAGAATAGCGTCCTGTACTGCCGAGGAACTCTGCAGCGCGGCCCCTCCCCTTCACCTCTCGAAGTATCACCCAGAAAACATCAGAAGTAGCAGCAGTTTCGAGCACGCCTATTGATGACGCTTCTACGCCTGCAGTTTATTCTGCTACTGTTTCACCAGATGCTGTCCCGGTTGAAGTATCAGAGGGCATACTAAATGACATAGCGAATACGGTGACCTCTCATCTACCTGCTGCTATGCAATATGGCGACCTAGCCGCGCTAGGATTAGCTGGGTGGACACCAGCTGGCATCATCCGGTGGACGTTCGAAATAATTAACGTTACAACGGGTCTACCTTGGTTCTGGACAATCGTTGCGGGAAGTTTGTTGTGGAGGCTTGCTCTCGTACCTCTCTCTGTCAAGAGCCTACGGAACACTGCTCGCCTCCTTCCTCTTCAGCCGCAGATTAAGAAGTTACAAGGGGAGATGGAAGTCGTTCGGAGGTCGGGCGATAAGCTCGCGTTGCAGCGTACGGCTTTGAAGATCCGCAAAGTGTACGGAGATGCTGGCGTCAGCATGGGTACCACGGCATTGGTGCCGTTCATTCAGGTTCCAGTTACCCTTGGGATGTTTTTTGGTGTCAAGAAGATGTGTGATCTTCCTGTTGCACAGCTGACGCAAAGTGGGCTCGACTTTTTGCCCAATTTGACTGTTGCGGACCCCTACATGATTCTTCCCGTTGTCCTCTGCGCCGCAGTGAATCTGCAAATTAGTGTAAGTTATAGTTGCGGTTCCAATTCTACTTCCTGCTTATAATACGTTTCTAGCTTGGTGCAGCAGAGATGAACCTCACCGAACGTCCTGAAATGGGGCACCTGATGAACCTATTCCGCGTTTTGTCTCTTGCGAGTATATGGATTATGAGTGCTTTCCCTTCCGTATGTGCTTTTTGTGAATTTTTAGTTTCTCGTCTGACTTTCGAGCAGGGTCTTATGGTGTCCCTTTTAACCACTAGCTCTGCCACAACCCTCCAATCGTACCTATTGCAAAGGCCGGCAACTCGATCGTATCTCAATATTCCTTATGTGCCTCAGGAGGCACGAGGAAAGCTTCCCAGCTTTATGGAGAGTGCTCAATTTGTGATCGCGAAATATCGATCCAAAGTTGAGGACGCCAAGCGTCAAGCGGCTGAACAACAAAAGCCCAGGAGGCGTTAACATAGAAAGACTAGTATAATAGAGCACATATGTATCTTATGATAATCTTAACATCGTCATACCCATCCCAGCTCAATACGCTTTCAACATACCTTGGAGCAATTGCTATGTAGATTACCTAAGCAAATACGTTCTCTCATCATTCCAGCCTGTGCTGAGTTGCGAAGCCTTCACTGTGCTTCACAGGCGCCCCTCATGGCCTTCAAGCTTGCCACGCTCACCGCTTTGGCTGCAGACCCCTCAGAATCGGGGGGAGCTGCTCCAGAGGACGAGGAATACTACTCGTCTTGGTCTCTGTTTCTCGTGTGCATGCTCCTCATTCTATCACTATGCACGTCCTATTACTTGCAAATCAAGCGCATACGTGCCATTCATGAGACGCTCGTTTCAATATTTGCGGGCATGTTTGTGGGTTTAATCGTGAGGCTAGCACCGGGGACAATGATACGGGACATGCTGGTGAGTTGTTGGATTGTGGCTACTTCTCAAGAAGCTGTTACTTCGGTAAATTCTTGACGTCTTAGAATTTCTTTTGACAGACATTTCGACACACCCTTTTCTTCAACCTGTTACTGCCTCCAATCATTCTGAATTCAGGCTATGAACTCAAGCAGGCAAGCTGTGTGGTCTTCATCACTTCTCACCCAAGTTAAACAAACTATAGGAAAACTTCTTTCGCAACTTCGGTTCCATATTAATATTCGCATTCTTTGGAACCTTCATATCTGCCATTGGTGTTGGGTACGTTTAGCTGTTAACCTTGACTCTGATGGTGACGTTGATTACTTTCACCAGAGTTCTAGTCTGGATATGGGCGTCACTGGGGCTCGAGTCATTAGATCTGACTCTCATAGAATGCTTGACTTTTGGGTCAACGCTTTCTGCCACCGATCCTGTTACAATTCTAGCTATATTCCAGCAATACAAAGTGGACCCGAAGTTATACAGCGTCATCTTCGGAGAAAGCTTGCTCAACGATGCTGTGAGTATAGTCATGTACCAGTAAGTTTAAAACATATTTTCGTCAAACGTAGACTCAGTTTACGATACTTATTAAGGACTCTGAAACAATTTCATGGAACAGAAGTGTACCTTTCTTCCATCTTCCATGGACTTGGTATATTCTTGCTGTCCTTCACGATATCGCTTGCCCTCGGCGTCAGTTTTGGCCTCGGAATGTCCTTGATCCTAAAACACTCTTCACTCCATCGTTTCCCTTCCATCGAATCTTGCCTCATTCCCCTATGCGCCTACACGTGTTACTTCTTTTCTAATGGACTTAATATGTCCGGAATCGTCTCCCTCCTCTTCTGTGGAATTACCCTCAAACACTATGCCTACCACACCATGTCACAAAAAACACAACGTGCGACAAAATACCTCTTCTCCACTCTTGCGCGCCTCTCAGAAAACTTTATCTTCATCTATCTCGGTATATCGCTGTTCACGAGCGCACCCACGAGCGAACCTGTAATGAGTTACGTGAAACCTCTCTTCATCGCTATTACCACCGTTGCCGTCGTCTTCACCCGATACGCCGCTGTCTTCCCCCTCTCTGAGGCTATCAACTTCTTTCAGAAGCACGCTCGCGGCCAGCGCACGGAAGAGCTTCCTCACTCTTATCAAATGATGCTTTTTTGGGCGGGCCTGCGAGGTGCCGTTGGAGTTGCGCTCGCTGCTGGCTTCACTGGCAAAAATGCCCAAGTTCTGCGTACGACTGTCCTAGTCGTTGTTGTTCTCACTGTCCTCCTCTTCGGCGGTACAACTGCACGAATGCTCGAGGTCTTAGGTATTAGAACTGGGGTGGAGGATGAGGCAGACAGCAGTGAGGACGAGGACCTGTCACAGCGTCCTCCTTGGTCTGGCCGCAGACGATTCGGGTCTGCCTACATCAACGACGAACCATCCGCCTTACCGCAAAACTTCATCAATAGCGCTGCGCGGATAGGTTCTCACTACGGAGGGCCCAGAAGTTACAACCACCAACATCAAGCCCAAGGGCACGGAATCTTTTCCGCTGCCTCCTCTGACTCCTTCGACTCTGATCTGGGTGAAACTCTCCCTATGGCCATCACCCCCGATCAGTCAACGGGTGGTACACACCCGCCACGACAGAGTTTGGCTGCTGCTGCTGCTGCTGGGGTCGGCCAGGACGGCAAGTGGTTCCAGGCGCTGGACGAACGCTACTTTTTGCCAATATTCTCGAATGCCACTGCAAGCCGGACATTCCACGCCCGTCGTGCACGGCGGGCGTCAGGGAACGTTGGTCCAGGGGGTGGCGGAGGTAGTGGTAACGTGGCGGGAGCCACCTCACCAGGGCATAGTAGTGAAAGTGATAGTGAGAGCGGGCAAGAAATAGAGCTGGGGCGCGCGCCACGGGTGGCAACCACCTCAGATGAGAGTAGGACGGAGAGGGGTTTGCCAAGCCCTACGTTGAGGAGTAACAGCTTCAATGGGGAAGCTAGGCTACCGTGATGGCTTTTTATGTTATATTGCACTGACACATGGACCTGGCTCTTCCTGTATGCTTTAGATATCGTGGATGTTTCAGTAATTTACCCGCCCCCGAATTCATTCGGCTTTTAGTTCAGAACATCTGTTCCATTGAGAAGTTGAAATGATTAAACAGTTACAGTATTGTAGGTCCAAGTTAACTGCACCTGTAAATTGGGCAGACTGAGGAAAACAAAGGCAAAGAAGCGGAAACTAATTTGTCCGACACATGAGTAGGGTATCGCGATACGAAGGCGAGCGTTAGGTAGGTAGGTAGGTAGATAATATACACCAGGTACTACTAGAAAGCAAGAGAAAGGAGTGATGATGTTACATGGGTATGTGCAAAGGCTCATGTAGATGGGTACTCAAACACTGATCCAATGTAAGTAAGTAAAACGGTGGAGATGTGTACAATACAGGAGATATATTTACATCAGATCCGCGTGTCGTAAATGTTCGCGTAAAATGGATTCCTCAACTGAATGGATTGAAATGAAGCAATTGAGCATATGAATTATATGAGATGAGGCGAAAACCATTACCTGCGCCAAGCGTAACAGCTGTTGATCGTGTGTCCTATTACGCCAATTGTCAGTGATCTGAAAAAGCTCGACATCTCACAGGACAGCCATGATGGGGCTGTCCTGTGGAGATAAGTATCAAGTGTACTTACAATCACAGACGTGAGATACATATAGAACGGTCGTGCGACGGGGGAATGTTGTTTAGAGATGTCTTTGAAATGCTGCTGGAAATCTACGGGGAAATGGTTAGGGGAGAGGGGGGGATAAATGTATGACAAGATCCTCACATCTAGTAGCGGTGGAGAGGTCATTTTTCCTGTCTCCGAAACTCGGAACGGAGTCCCGGATTCTCACGCCCCTCTGCAGTTTTGCTTGTAGCAGATCACACTTATTTAAAACTGGATGGACAGACTGTGAGAAATGTGATCAACAGTGTTGGAGGGCAGCTCTCACAGAGAATAATCTGAGTGCGGGCAAGAAGCTTGCATGAGCATACTGAACGCCAAAGCAAATAGCTGTCTTCAAGACGATTGACTCGTTTGTCTTCTGCGAGTTTTTCATCAAATGGAGAGACTATGCCAGGCGCTTGTCAGCACGTGGGAGACAGAAAGCCATAAAGGAACAACAACTCACTTGGGCTATAGATAGGCAAGAAAGATAGGCAAGAAACGAATTCAGAAAAGGACAATCAGCACATTGAACGGCCCGCATCACTTACGCAAGGAAGATGATAGCATCAACTAAACCAGAAGATGATCAACCTTATAGAAGTTTTCGGACGAGATGCGAGCTCACCATCATCGAAGTAAGGGTACCAGGCTCCACGCTGGGTAAAGGTTAGCGTTAAACGAGGGGGTGGTGATCAATGGTTTCAAAGTACTGACAGTGCTTCGGGTCCCGCCAACATCGTACAACCGCCACTCTTGTCCCACTGTCCGACCTAATTCAACACTGAGCTTAATAAAATGAAGGGACAAGATAGGAGGTTATGGTCGTACCGTGATCAAAGATAAATCTATACTCTTGCACGCCCAAAGTACGTAGACGAGCACGAATGACGTCGTCGTCGTTTGGCTGATATGTGCGAGAGGCTATACGCTCTGCGTCATTGAGGAAACTAGATGGCAAGCTCAATGATGGTACTAAGAGACGCTCGTGGGACTCACAAGCCAGGAGTGTCCTCTATCCGCACTTTTCGTCTACTCAGCATGTCGGTTATGATGGGGTCCTCCCAGAGCTCCTTGATATCATCTTTACACGACGCAATGATACCAGAGGTATCATCCTCAGTTTCTTTAGCTTTCCGCAGCGAGTCCGAGCCGTTCTCTGGGCGCACATGACGAGGCCCGTTGGTCCGAAATTTGTCAAGTGCGGTTTTCCAGCCGTTCGTGGAGTTAATTGAGAACTCTTGGAGCGCCCGCCGGTTTTCGCGATTAGTACTTGGGTGGTCAAAGGGTGCAGCAACTGTAACGTTGGTTGAGTAAAGCTCTCGGGACCCCTCGCCCAGTTTCCGCTCGAGGTCGACCTGGACTTCACTGAGAGGTGCAAGCCGAAGCTTAAGAACACGATGATGTTCCTTGAATTTGAGTGGTGGAAGAGCTTTGGCCTTTCTTCTGACCACTTGGATCTCTTCGGTGGAGTCGTCGCTGTTGTGGCCGTCATTGTTCTGGGGGCCAGACATTTCCTGGTTGAGGTGGTCCAATATCATGTTGACATTCCGGACCAGGTTAAGCTGAATAACTGCACGCCATGAGGCACGCTCTTCCGACCATTCACGACGTGCGTAAGTCAGTTGAAAATCTGTTCAAGAGATACAGTATGAGAATTAACGGGGAGCAACAAAAACGAAGGAAATACTTTTGAGTGTTGCAGTCTTCCCACTCTCGCTCTGGCCTGTGGGGAGACGTGGAATGAGCAACTTGGGAAGAAAAGGATGAAAGGCCCGGACCTAGTAATAACAGCTTGACCGGCTTCTTCTTCCTTTTATCGCCTTCTCTCTCCCGCCTAATCTGCTCGTCGATCTCGTCGCTAACCTTTTTTGCCTCCGCCTCGGCGAGCTCCCTTGCCTGACGTTGCTCTGGGGTCTCGTCAGGCGGGGGCTGAAGGGCAAGAGTAAGGGGGTCTTCATCGAAGGAGCGGCCCATGGTGGGAGAGTCGAGAGGGTTGGAGGTGGAGCCAAACTGGAAGAGCTCACAACAGGTTGCGCTTTTCATCACTTAACAAGTTTGATCACAGAAAACCACAAATAATACATTCTGAAGAGCTGTTGATCCTGCGTCTCGCTGTTTTGACTCCATTCGGATTGATCCCGCTTCCCTGATGGACCAATATATATATCCCATTGTATACGGAAACTCGCCTACATAGCATCTTCAGGCTGTGCCTTTATAGCATATGTAGTTTCAGCCGGAGTGGCTAGACACCCTCAGCAGCCTTTATCAGAGCCACCCAGTCACTCGCAGCCTCTCACAACACTCATGGAAGCTACATAAATGACCAGCTGGGCCTTGGCCATCTGTCAGGTACACAGCTCGCATCTCCATTCGAACTGCCGTTGCTAGGCAGATGGAATCTCTCCGAACCGATGACTAGGTAGAGCTAATAACTCATAAAGTCTCCAGTACCTTGCTCTTTGTTTTCCATGCTGGTTAGACTCAAACACAAAATCATAGCCTTGAATGTGACCCCTGTGCAGACTTGTTTTGATAAACCTGGATGTGCGATTTCACGAGATGATCTACATCATCATGCATCATTGCGCAAACCTGTGTTGGGCTCTCACAATGGTCCGAGAAACCGAGAGAAACCTCGGAGCGTCGGTATATTAAAAAGCAAGCGCCCACGGTATTTTACCCCATGGTGTAATATTTTGGTGACATAAAATTACTGAAATGGCGTATTAGACTCGGCTCCACTACCAAGTATGGCACAACACGCCGTCTTTTGTTATTGCGCCGCTCCATGATCTATCCTGAGAGATTGACAATCAACGGTTAACTGATACAAGCGTGAGCAACGTGACGAACACTAATACGAGGGGTCAATTATTCTTTTTGAAGATATTTATTCACTGCGACTGTTAATGATATGAATCAAAAAACCGAGGTCAAGACAGGTAGACATAACGTGTACACTTACCTGTGCAGCCTGAACAGATTGAAACTAAGTAAGCTCAGCGCGCAAGCTTCTATCTCATATCCTGGCACCGAGAAATGATCATCGATTGCGTTGTCAACAGTCAAAACATACTTTGATCATCGATCGAGCCTTGAGAAGTGGATAACCCATGACTTACTTTTGACGATAAGTGGTTATCTTGCACACGTCAACTGATGGGCCACTGGTTGTTTATCATAATCGAGGCTGTCCTTAGAGAAGGCGTGATCCACGCGTAAGTTACCTAGTCCACAAGTAAAAGCTCGAACTCGATCCATGAAACGTGCCGCTCTTAAGATTTGACAATTCCCCCTGGTCCAACGCCACGATTCCAAGAGGAATGATCATCCGGCATGCAAGTATATAGCGGCAAAAAGAACAAGGAGGGCGGGGTCCGAGGATATCAAGACTTATGTACGCCCGAGACCGTTGAATTGTTCATCAGTTCAGATCCACAGGGGGAATCGACGGCGCCAACTCAGTTCCAAGTAGCGGACGTCCGAAGCGTATCATAGGGAGGAAAGTATTGACCGTAGGATTAAACTGTATTCGGGTCACTCGGTACGTGAATCCAGGACATGAACGTCATGAGCCAAAAGGTAACAATGGTTCCCAGATGTGGTTTACTTCCTATGAATTCAATTCAAAAAAGATGAGTAAGCCGCTTTGGCGCTGCCGAAGGATGACACGGGCGTGACAAGAATGTCCAGCTCCCAGGTCTCGCAGCATGTCTGTAACATACACTGAGGAATACCGTCGTCAGTTGTGTCGCGTGCAAAGTCGCTAACCGTTTCAATTACTGCGTCTGACAACGATACCTTATTCTGGATATAACGGCCCCTATGGAAATGTCGCAAAGAGTATTCTTGGCATGACTGGTTTCCATAGCTGTCGTGAGGTAAAATTAGTAAATGAAAGGCAGGAACTGTCTCATAGGATTCCCATGTCCACGTCACTCGGGATATGGACAAAGCTCGCCAGGGCCAGCCATATATAGCCAGCTATCTTTACAGGGCGGACTGAGGTCCGAACGTCCACGGAACTGCAAGTGTGCGTTGTTGACCTTGAGGCCTAACAACGTCCGGATACACGTAGACAAGTCCAAAAGTCGTCCATCAGCCGAATAGTGTGAAAGATGGGGAGGAAATGTTGTTGTGGCTGCACGCTTAAAAGACATCAAGTGGAATTTCGCTCCTAGCGGTGATATCGGGGATGAAGGATCGACGTTAGGGCTTGCTTTGGACCCCAACAAAATGAAAAGAAGGCTGGTCTTGAGTGGACAAGATACAAAGATTCAACTGAGATGGCCATCGAGCGGAGGTTCGTGAGCGCCGACTCTTGGACTGATGTCAGGGATCCCCATAGCTGACGCAGTCAATGAAGAAGTGATAGCACGGTGATCCACCACGGGCTGTGCGACGCACTAGCAATTCATCCGTGTTGTGGTAAGTCTGACAAACGAAATGGCGGTTAGACATGGACAGAGATAAATTTTGGTGTTGGGAAGCAACCATCTCAATCAGCCTTCAGGTTCCAAACATTGCGAATGAAGGCTGATCTTCGGGAGTTGTGAGTTATGGTGAGAGAGTATTTTCAAGATGCAACTCGCAGTTCGAGTCATCCCAGTGACTCACATGAGTCATTGTTTTGGGTTCGTACGGCAAGTGCGGCCCGGTCAATCATGTCCTGAGCCGCACTTTGGGCTCTGGTGTCATGTCTGGGACCATCCTGGAATTTCTGAATGAATCAAATATTACCTGTGGGCCCACAAGGCTTGTATTATGGTATTCTTTATACCTTTCAAGTTAATAAATTCGCTTTTTGAG
>JABCKU010008167.1:0-12556 GCA_018221655.1 Myochromella boudieri
GTCGATAGCTACCATCAGTGCCACTAGAGGTGAACTCGGAGTGAATTGGCAAATGTCGCTTGCTTGGCATACTCTGGGTAGATAAGATGAGATAAGATGGCAGTCGCATATGGGTGGATCAAAAAAACGGTAACACACCTTCAAATCATGTACTCCGACGACGATCTCCTTTCAGATAAACCCTCGATACTTGATTCATTCGGAGAAAGCTGGCCATATCTTTTGATATACGAAGAGGAAGAAAACAGGCACCAACAAAATTCCTATGTGTTCAATGACGCTACCGACAGTGTGGAAGAGGCTGCAAGAAAAGCTGAGGACCGGAAGGCAGCCAGCTTGGAAGGCATTCGGCTTTACCGTTGTTTACGGTTCTTCAAGTCTTTAACAGGGTTCCATCAGGTACGATATTGTATATCCATGTTTCACTATTTTCAGACAATTTTCTTTGATCTTCAGGGAACCCTCGACCTAACTGGCCGGCATCTTTCGGTGCGATTGTTTTAAACGTCATTCGACCGCAGCCCCAGCTAACCATACCATTAACAGCGGTACATTCCTTTACAAAAATCATGGAACATATACCTATTCGACCTCGTCAAATTACCTCTCCACATCACACAGACTACAACCGAGGAATCATCTTGGGATGGCGTTGTGCGCCCTGTCGACCACTATACATTTGATGACGAGAGTATTTGGGAGAACTTCAGGCAGAAATGGAAAATTTCCGCGTATTTTGACTACGAGTTATTAGTGATGCATACGCGTGAGTGTCGTCCTCATTTTTGCTATCGAAGTTGCTCACTCCATCATTTTTAGGAACAGCTCTGGAAACTCTTTCAGAATTTCCAGTCCCGCGGTTCCAGACCCTTCATCTGGTCCACCTCCCTACAGAAATTCTGGATGTCATTTTTCAATATGCAGACCTCGACAAGGCTCGCCTCCTTTCCTCGACATGTCGTCAGTTGAATGAAGTTGGGAATCGATTCATATTTCGTGTTTGTCCAGTTCTACTACCACAGCTTGCCTCTCCCTAAGCAGTGCTATGTCCACAGCGTCGAAGGCTGTGTTTCGATTTACCTTGGCAAACGTGGGATGATGTTCAGAAACTCAGTACGAGCAAAGAACGAGACGAGTTCCTAATTCGGCTCGCTTATATCGCAAGGGAAAATTTTCTAGCTTCCTGCAACTTCTTATCTGGCCGTAAAGATCTCCTCGACAAACTCTATCATATTTCTCTCAGTGACGCATGGGTAAAAAGCACTTCGTTTGGATATTTAGATTTGTTCGAAGTGTCTGAATTGGATGATGGCAAATTCCTCGCACCAATCTACACGAGTATCGAAACTACCCTGCCTAAATGCCGTCATATCACTTCGTTGCACCTGTACAATATCGACTTGACACTACCGATCTTGAAGATTATTTGTGGCTTTTCAAATCTCTACGTCCTACAGCTTCGACTTTGTAACGTTCCTCCCGCAACCATAGTCGCGCTTTTGGAAAATCGCGGGACATTGTTTTCTAGTTCCATCCTCAATCTGTATCTTTACGGACCATTGGAGATAATTGAGAACCTCTGGTTTTGCCTCCTTTTTTGCCCCCGCCTCCGCAACCTCTCAGCAAGGGCAAACCTCGATAGTATCCTGCGTGCACCTCCGATCGTACTGTGGCCCGTGTTCCGCTTCTACAGTAGCTTAGAGCGTGTATACCTTGGCCAAGTCAGCCCATATACTGTGACGGCCCTCGCAGAATGGCTCGGGCTCGCAATTCAAAATGCCTCTCCCTCACGTCTTTCTCACGTCAAACTTCAAATAGAGTCATGCTTACACGATGCAGCAGTATTGACTTTCCTTCGTGCACTACAAATGGCTCCTTTACGCGTCCTTTCGATAGAAGGCCTCGTAGAGGGCCATCTCAATCTTTTTGATACCATTGCAGAGCTTTTTCCAGACTTGACTGGCCTCACTCTCCATCGGCGCGCCAGCACTCGTCAACGACAAAACAAAGGCACTCCATGGCCCCTCCCCGATTGGCAATATGCTCAGCGAATGAGTGCCTTCACAAAACTCCAGCACTTCGGTTGGAATAACTACAAGGGTTATTTTTCTTTCACCTCGTACCCGCTCCTTTATCTGGAGGAAGGATTCGAGGATAAAAACGTACCAAGGTACTGGGAACGTTGGGATGAGAGGAACGAGTGCATATCAGATGGGAACTGGACGCAGATACTATTTGCGACTCACTGTCCAACGTTACGGGCATATGCGTCTAGTATTTATGATCACTCTTTCATTTCTGGCGCCCCCGGGAATATTATTGTATCGAAGAAACAAGGACTCGGCAGTGTTCCATACAACTGGGGAGCATGGGACCCCAATGACTCCGATCCGTATTGGCCAACGATTAGGCCTGTCAAGGGAGAATTGGAACTGGATTTGTGACATGGTACGCAAGTGTCAGGCGGACTCGCTACCGCCGCCGCCCCACCTTCAGAAGCACATCTAGCTTGCAAGTTGTTTCAGTACCGGTTGAATCCCCAACCATCACTCTGTCCGTGTTATTCACAGAGTACCAGACAACCAGGCCCTGACATATAAAACGTTTCCTCCCATCTAGCCATGCCTCATGAGACCGGTTCTACCGTATCGATCCCCACCCACCAATTCCGCGATTTTGGCCACATTTTTTTGGAGTAACATTGGTGCAGGTTAATATATAATTCTCGACCTTTCAAAAGAGAGTAAGACCGTCAATCATGGCATGTAGCCCATTTGGGCACTCACCGCCAAAAATGCTTTGTATGACAGGTGACGCTGCCCGGCCATACCTCGTTTACGCTAATAGGGTTCCCGTGGCAGCTGTATTGTACAAGTGTACCGAGACATACCTCGTCGACATTTTTCCTATCTGACCTAACCTGAATAGATTGGGGGGTGTTTGATAAAGTGATACATGTCTTGAATTGGCTAACGCGACGCCCCATACGTGTCTAGTTCTGTGAAAGAGAATTGTGGCACCACACTGCAACCGTGTGGAAACACGCAGTTATGGGCGCATCTTCATCACCGCTACGCTGACATTAGTGGCAAACTGAAGCTAACTCCGGACATCTATACATTATAGTGTGCGCGGTACGGTGTGGGTTCCCACTAGGACTTTCCAGGAATGTTCGGTAGCACGTTTGTGTTTGTCATATTCGCCTAGAAGGAAAGTCGTAACGATGTCTAAGTGGAGAGTGGAGTTAACCAATCAGCCATGCCCTAAAAAAGACAATATTAGTGTTTTAGAGATACATAGCGTCCAGAATCCACTTTGATGTGGTTTTAAGCTGAAACCTGGGTCCGATGGATATTCAGGATTTCCTGATCGCCTATAATTCTCGCTCTTCGGTTCCACCAGAACGTGCGGAAAAAAACAAATGATTGAGCCAACAATATACATTTGCAACAGTTTGGGGGAAAGCCGGGGATGTGACGGTGGCGGCGAAGCAAGAATTCTCAGATCTAAAGAGTGGATGATCGAAAGGGGCTGGCGTTGAACCTAGGTGAAAACAATATGTATTCAAAGAACGCTTAGCAAATACAACAGTAATTTGTCCCGAGACAGGATGGCAGTTATCCAAGATGGACATGCACGGCGCAGGGTCATCCACATATAGGAAAACGCTTGAGAGACGTTGTAGTATATCCTATGCGGAAGGAAAGCATCCATCCATCTAAGAAAGTTGATATGTATGTCACTGGCGGTCGCCTTTGCACACGGGAAAAAACTTGAGGAGGCGATGGGAAAACAAAGATATGCATTGGATAGTAGCACGATTATCCGGAGGCTCAAACGTGGATTGTGTGGGGTAAGATGAGTAACATGCACAGTTGAGTAGCACGCACCTTGCATATCTAAACTCTAGAGATACCCCAAATACCAATTAATTACCAAGTAAGACCGGCCCAACCCAGTAACTGATCCTCTAATACCCAATCGTAGGCACCGGGTATTGGTAAGAGCAAGATGCAGGAAGTGCATCAAAAAAAAACAGACATACGCGCTACCATGAAAAGGTACAAGACTGACCCATTGTCATTGGCGTTGAACCTGTGATGAAAATATCTAAACCAAAACATCCGTTGAAGATCGTGACGCTGGCCGTGACAGACTGTCACATATTCCAGATTCTGGAAGGATACATATTTCTTCCCTCAGCCTCATTCAGTCTCCAGAATTTTCATGCTTAGAAGAACCATCATTTCAAACCTACAGTGAGCTGTGTATGGCAAGAAATGATCTTTGTTTCTGCTCACCCTCTATACTTTAAGTTTGACATGACTCAACGGACGACCTCATAATAAACTACGTATTCCATGGCGCGTGGATTGTGGAGGAGGAGGATCATTCACCTTATTCCCGCGGCCGCATATTAATATTCGACCGTTCACCATAAAGTCTCAAGCGGTAGTCCAGAGCAAGCACAAAGTGCTGTCCTAAGTTGTGCCGAAAAAGTTCTAAAGTTTAGAAACACATAGCGGCACAGCTAATATCATGCTGGGCCAGTCATCCGTCCCTTATTAAATGCCTGATGCTGTTTGTTCTGGCAATGCTTCCCGCAGGATGTTGTTTTTTCCCTTTAGGGAATTTACCCTCAATCTATGGCCAGCGTTCAGGGCATCCTACCTCCAGAGCTACTGGACGAAATTTGGGATGGCCTTGACTCACCATACGATAGCCTTTCGCTTTCTTTCATTTCAAAACAAAAGAAATCCATTCTTCAATGCAAGGTTGATAAGAGCCAAGAAGACCCCAGAGGAACGTGGCCTTTGTTTCTCCCTTCTATCAGACGCACTCCAGTACATGCGACAGCTCAAAAACTCTTCCATTGGCGGGGCCATTTCAACGTCACTGGAGACATTACTTCAACGGTCCTGCAGGCGCGGTTGTTAAAGAAGTTTCTTATTCAATCATGGCTTCCTGCAAAATGGGAGGCAAAGACGCTTATCCTTCAGTACGTCGACAGGTTTTTTTTACGTATCATGCGGACGATTCTCATAGACAACTCTGAGAAGAATCACCATCAGATATATCGACTTTCGATTTCTTGACAAGCCAGTCAGTTTGGCACAAAAACAGTTCCTTTCTCATCTACTTCTATCTAGCCCGCTGCTGGGAAGGCCGAATCCCTATTCCGACCTCCCAGGTCCCAATATGCATAACATCCTTGACTCTTTCTCGTGGCCCCGCTTTCGCCGACTTTCTGTTGATAAGACATCCATGCGAATGGCCCACAGCCATTTCTTTGAAGCTCATCAACAGCTAGAACTTTTGCACATGCACAGCATAAATATCGATTCCCTGGTATATATCATGAACCTACCGAAGCTCCGAAGCCTCAACCTTACCTGGATTTCAAGGGCACTAAAAGGACACATATCGGAGATTAGGGAACATCTAACGAGCTTAGGATTGACCGTTATGCCTCCAGGCTTCGGCCCCGCAACTACGATCTAGCGTCAACTGCTTTCGAAAGCGACTTAGTCGAGAAGGCTCCACTTTAGAGCCATCACATATGAACGAGAATGGCTAACGGACATTGTCGGATGTGTACCTCAAATAGAGATCCTGAAGCTTAGATGGTTGGATCTTGTCCACAACGCGGGGTATGCAGAAGGTATGGTGCTACGCTTCCCAAACGAATCTTGCAAAACTAAACTTGTCATTCAGGAGGCTCGGCCATTACTTGACGTATTGAGACGACCAACCAAGCTCACACACCTCAACGCCTGTCAAGAGGCGTTTTGGGAACCTGAAGAACCTACTGGGTGTGAAAGTAGGAAAAGTATCGCACCTTACTGTACAGCACTTCAATCATTGTGTGCCTTCGACTTTGGAACATGTGGAGTTTTTGTCGGCTGATACTACGGGCAAAAAGACGTTCTCTTGGCTCACCATTCAGCGATCCCCGGATGAGGGTTGTGTGGGGTACATACCGATAAGGATGGGCGAATGCGATGGACACTTCTAAGGAATTCACCTAGAGCAGTGACGAAGAAGGCTGTGAAAGCCACAACGACTTGATTGAATATTGCAGTTTCTGAAGATAAAGCCAGACCCGTGATTGGCGTTGCAGCGTGTCACAATCGAACGAGTGGCTTTTGGCTTTATTGGATCATGGGTATTGGATGGAGTTTGACGAATTTGTTAACCCAGCGCTCAATATGGCTGGCATTAGTGTTGGTGAAAATGCGTTCGCGGAGTCCCAAACCACTGTTATACCTTCGTTATCTGCGATGACTCTGATTTGGACGAAGCTCATGGTGGTTCAGAACCCAGATTGCCCTGCTATAGGAATGTAATAGTTGAGTAACAGACCACTCGCTACATACTAGTTTGTGCTACAAACACGATACTCATCAAATCCATACAAAGCTATACTATATACAATGAATACAAAAGAAATTTTTCCGGGACACGAGAGGTATGTAGGTGTTTCCAAAATCATACAAACAAAAAGCACATAGTAGGGCAGAGTCCTTGGGTGGCGGATAACCAGACTCATTGCGTTTTCGACCACTGGTTCAACTTTTCGCTGACCTCCCAGAGCTCCTATAACTTCCGGTTTGAGAGGAACCGCCTCGGCCTCGGCCTTTGGTAGTGACTTTGGAGAACCCGTCGCCCGTGTGGTCATCATTCGTCTCGCTTCGGCTGCTACCGCTTTGGCTCTGTCTCCAGCTACTGCTACCGTTCCCGCTCTTCTGTGATCCATGTCCGGTTCCTGCTTTGCCACCGCCTGATCCTAGATAGAAAACAAATCAGGATCGGAGGTCAAGATAGCCACTTGAGTCACGCACCCTTTTTCCCCTGCCCAGCCTTCTGACGCGCTATCTCCGCCTCCTCTTTCTTCACTTGCTCCGCCCGCCAACCGCATAATCCTTTCTTACACGTATGCGCATGGTATGGGCATTGCGCAACCGCAGCACTCTTCTTCTCTAACGGCGATAACTCTTCACCCTCCCAGAGATTCATCTTGTTATCCCCTTCATGTGTAGTCCATTGGCTATAATCCACGAATTCAACAGAGCCCTCCCATGGGGCCATCATGAAGTCTGATGTTATCTCAGGTGATTGATCCTCATCCCCGTCGCCCACGCCATACAGGTTTCGCTCCTGGCTGGGTGACATAGTTACCATTGACATCTTCTCGGCAAGGCAGTCCGAGGACTGCAAGCTGGCTCCAGACCCAGAACTAGTCTCGTTTGAGCGGGAAGGTTTACTGAGACCAGGAGGAGCTGGGAGGCTCTGCCCACTAGGTACACGGATGTTGATATTGAGCCCAGGTGGGTAAGCGGGGTGTTCTGGCGGGCCCATGGAACCAACACTATTCTTTTTCGTGGCTGGTTGTCCCCCTGTACAGATGGAAATGGTCAGCAGAAGCTGGGGCAAATGAAGGAAAATCCGTTACAAGCGCTAACAGGGGGGATTGGAGATTTGGGCGGGCTGCTCGGCCCAGCATGGGATGACATCGTGGTCGACGGGAGAGTTATTGGTTTATTCCCTGACAGAGAAAGCTTTCGTAAGACGTAAATTCTAACTAGATCATGCCTTACAAGCGGGGGCTGAAGTTGGGGAAACACTCTTTGGGTTCCGGGTATTGGTAGGTGGAGCAGCCGATGCGTTGACGGTTGCTGGTACACTCTTGCCGACCTTTGCCGCCCATGCACCTTTGAGAGCTTGAGGCGTAGTCTGGGATGGTGCAGCCTTGGAAGAGACCCATCCAGTGGATCCGACGACTGTCAAAGAAGGTAAGGGACGAGGTTGTGTGGGAAATTAGGTGCACCAACCAGGTACAGGGGCCTTGGGTGGGGGTGGTTTGACTGTTTGAGGAAGCGGCCTGCAGAGCGTTTTGTTTGTTTTGTCTTCTGGCGGAACTGGGCACCATTCGGTAACGGGGTACGGGTCCACAACAAAACTTGAAGGGTAATCAGGACGCCTATTAGTAAAGATGCCAAAAATCGAAAACTCACTCAGATGCGGGGTCCCAGTTTTTGAACCAAGCTGCCTCAACATGGATACGCTTCCATCCTGAAGTCCGTGAGCTATCCCGCCTTTGGCGAGAATGCCTTTTGGGCGATGTTGAACATACCATCTTTCTGAGCTTCACGCCCGGTTTTATAAAAGGAGTGGTAGATCTGCGTGACTCTAGTCTTCTCTTCGACTGTGGGACGCCTGAGGAACTCCGCCCACTTATGCCGGCCCAACAAGCGTTCATTGTGAGGATACTGTTTCTCGACCTCAATAATGACCATCCCACGCGCCTAACATATCTCGCCTCGTCAGAAAAAAAACCACAAAAAGTAATACTATATCATAACGAACGCTGGGCTTATAGTGAATCGCGTGGATTGCTTCGGTGCCTATACAAGCAGCGATCCAGCGACTGCAGGCAATGTAGTCCGAAGGTAGCTCCCAGTTTGCATTGAGAGGATAAGGCTGATATATGGTGAAGTACTTTTCGTCCTCGTCGGTATCAGGGGATTTGGCACGTTTCACCATAGTGGGCAGAAGAGAAAAAGGGTGGGGAAGAGACCAGGCACTTGAGCCTGTATTTATAGTGTCGGGCCGTCATACTTTAGGTTCGTCGATCACCGATTTGGTTTCGTATTCAGAGATCGTGGGAGCATCCGAGCAATAATTCACAGCTATTCCTTGCCAGAAGCTTCACTGAAGGAACAAAGAACAGCGCCTCGTTGACATTTCCAGTGTCCATGAGATCAGTCATTTCGTGATTTCGCCGCCGAGATACTGTCAATCGACACGTTCCACGTTCCCTTTGCTTCTGGTTCGTATCGGAATTCAGTGGCTTTGACGACAAAGGCTAATGGCCAGCCGATAAGCAACCAAAATCTCCAAAACATAGAAAACAAGGACTCAAATCATCCTCGGCATCGGCTTCAACTTGAACTCCATATTGATGTAGTCAATTACAAAAAGGAAATCCTTGTCTTCGAGGTGGTTGATTATCTTCATGGCCCTTCAGAATCAGATTCTGTTGATCACGATCGACATTACAACAGAAGGTATCCAAGCCCAAACAATTCGACGAGGTGCATAACTATAGGAATTCTATCGTCTGCCAAATGCCGAAACTACTTCTCAATTCAATGTGTCAACCGGTGACAAGGGTGCCGTAAGTTTTCCAAGTGCTCGGCGAAAATCGTTGGTGCAGCATGCAGAGCTATCTGCTCGATGTCAACTCTGTGGGTGGCCTCGTGTTTGACGTGTGTCGACAGTGAGGACTAGTGTCACGTACCCTATAGTCAGCTGCTTTACGATCTGCGATCTCTGCCTTCTCAGGGTAATAGTAATCAAGAACGTTTCAGGTGCGTCAGGTTTCAGTGTTCTAGAGTATAAGCGTTCGAAATGACGGCTAACTTATCTTATCTCTTAGATTTGGTGTTTCAGCTCTGCCTACAGACGGGGCCCCACAAGCTGCCGCCTTTCTCACTATGGCCCGTGCTCTATAGCAGATGGTATACGCGTCGCATCACTATGTGCTCTGCACTTAATTTGACGCGCTTCACCGAAATCTCTGTCGTTGCATTGTGTATTCGCGTTGCTCCACCACCTTTTCGCTTTCCACGTCAGGACCGTTGGTCCCCCTACATTGTCATTTCCGATATGATATCCTAACTTATAAACAAAAACTGCAGTCAAACCAGGTTAAAGCATGATATACTGGCCATTCGTGACTGATGCCCCACGGCCCATCAAACAAGACTCTGCAAGAAAGTTCCCTCGTGGTATTCCCTCGATCAGCATCAATACAATGCAAACAGGCGCGAGAGTCGTGACGAATGCTATGCCATAAGTGCAGTGCTCATTCATACTATATTCTGCTTGGATATCCACGGCTTTTCTTGGAACCACTAGGGACCGACTTGGTCCACGGTTAAAATATCGTCGTTGCATTCGCATTAAACTATCGGAATTGTGGGCCGGGGGATAGCCTTGTTCACTCCTTAAGGTTGGTGTGTTGTAGAGTTCACCTAACTCCTGGTGGAACAAGTTTCCCCGCTGGCCTCGTAATATCTTACTCCAACATACGTCCAACACACCAATTTCAAATATCGGCAATTGTGACGTTGTTTTGTATTACGGGAAGACATATTCACGATTTATCACTTCCAGGGAGTCGGCTAGGGCCATGATATGAAGAAGGTGCTGCAACGGCCCCCAAAGCACTCCACAATCTAGTCCTTCTGCCCAGGCCACTGATAATACCCTCAGGAGCGTGTATATAGCATGGATTCAGCATGTATGACTTCTGGACCGGTCTTTCTCTGCAAGACAGGTTCTGGGCCTCCTCCAACCTCCGCCATCTCGACCCTTGGCTTCCAAACCATTCAGACACCAAATAATAATGGCTAATAATTTCCGACTTTTGAATATCGACAACCCGCTGCCCCTCGTGGCCGCTCTTGGTCCCAGGTTCTCGATCCCAATCACCAATATGCCACTGATGAATGCATTGTGGCGTCCAAAAAAGCGGGTCTCGTCAAAATCGTACAACGAAGTCGAGCCGTTCAACTTCTTAACGACCAAATTTATACCTCGAAAAAAGTCAGCCATTATAATTTAAGCCCTCAAGCCAGGTACTCATATTGCCCTGTCAGATCACCTTTAAATTTCACCCGAAAAGGTCTCGGTCGGTTGCCCACCGAGCTCTTAGGCATGATCGCCAAACAAATCGATGACCTAGAAGATATTGTTTGTTTCGCAGTGACCTGCCAACGGTGTTATGATATTGGTCGACGATATCTCGAAGACGCCATTGAACGAACCTTCGTCGTGTCCTGGGCCGGGAATCGACTTATCTGCATCAAGGATACCACGCTCTTGTTGGGTGATCTCCCCTCAAATATGCTTACACATGAGGAGATTGAATTCATCGAGGAATCGTATCAACCTACCATGGGTTACGACAACCATAACGCTGGTGAATCGGAGGAGGTAGTTGAACCTATTATTGCCCAACTCTCCTTACTCCGCGCTCTCCACCCTGACTCGAGCCTGCATGAGTTGAAGGCCCGTTTCTACCAAGAGTACGATTCAAGTCTGGATTCATACTGGATGCGCCACGTCCACCGGCCCGGTCTAGCATGGACCGAAATCCGCCTGATACGGCAGCTAGTGAAAATCAAAGAGCTGCGCTATCAGGAATTGCATGATGGTTCCAGCGCTCTTCGCAACCTTACCACCAGGGAGTATGTCCGCGGTGATGCTGTCCTAAATATACGACATACGCCCAAGAAGCCGTGGTTGGAGGAAGTCAACCTCCAGCATACACTTCTTAACAGGATCAGCTGGCCGCGGAGTTCGACAACGGTTGCATCTGATCAGATATGGCACGGAGCGTGGGCTGGGCACCGCTTCGATATTACGCCGTTGAACATGGTTGAGGATGACGGAATGTCAATTGCTGGTTGGAGGAATGTCAGTGATGAGGTGTTGGCTGAGGTTATGATTGTTTCGGAGCCAGGGACGCCGGAAATGCGAGTTGACTCTTGATTTATTTTACGCTAACGAAGGTGGTCCACCTGTGCCTGTCCGAATATCTAGTGCACCCGTTCTCAAACCTTGATTATTGAATTGGGAGTTTCTAGAAACTGTTCTTCCCAATCACGTATTTCATAGATGAACAGTTTTCTACGAAATCTAGTATCTATACCATTGTATTTCTTGCAACATTGAAATTTATGATTGCGAAGTTGACAATTGCAAGCACGATAGTGAAGGACGGTTGAACGTTACAGCAGTATTCAACAAGCCAAAAAGAGGTTATTTACCCTGTACCACTGCGGTGACATCACCTGGGTCACATTTGGTGGGCTGTCTAGGAGCTCTTGAAATATTTCCTTGTTATGGAGGCACGGTCGCTTCTCAAGGTGGTAATGAAAGGCGGAACAAGTAAGATTTCTCGTAGTATGCGGCATTAGTCTCACCTTTCCACAAGTATATAGCTCACAGGATCAAGAGATACCCAAAGACAACGCCAAAAGTAACAACTACCAACCCCATCATCGATCCAACGGCTACCCCTGTCGCCGCCGCATTGCCCTTTGTTGAGCCCGTGGTCTGGCTATCTGGGACGTCAAGCGTATAGTATGGTATGGCCGTTCCAGTTGCCGTCGCCGTTACAGTTCCTTCCCCATCGGCCCACACTTTATTAACACAGACACCGTTGCCTTTTTCATCAAATTTACAATCGGAATCCTCGCCCAGTTTCTCGAAGATACCGGTGGGCCGCGAGTCCTGGTGGAAGGAGAAGTGGGTCGCATCAGCAACTAGGGTAGCTGATGAAAAGCGAGTTCAGCGATTCCATGCAGTTACGCCCTGTAAAATGAATGCATTCACCATGAAATGTTGCGGGATTACTCGTGAACGTGGTCCGCCAAACAGTCTTGGACAAGGTTTTCCCTCCGCTGGTGTAGAAACTGACGGTCTGTCCTTCGGCGTAGACGCTCGCTACACGCTCTTCGGAGTACGTCGTCGCTCCATCGGATCC
>JABCKU010008167.1:16692-63447 GCA_018221655.1 Myochromella boudieri
AGCCACTGCCAAGGCCATGGAGTATGTAGGAGAAAAACCAAAAAACAGATGTTGAGCTCAATATTTTTGACATGCACGGGAAAAACGGGGTCCACATGAGAGGTGTTCTTTGCTGGTCGTACAGTATTTGTTCTGTAAGAGCTGGCTTTAGGATGATGGTTTCTGTCAAGTGTTGAAGGGCGTTGCTGCTGGTTGGCGTTCCGGGACACATCGGATGTTGCCAAACACGAGCACGCACTTGTGTTTCACGCTTCGCCATAGCAAGTGCACCAAGCCTAGTACATGTGGTCCAGTCTACATCGCCCATACAAAACTGTATTTATAGGCATTCCCTTCACTTATGCCTTGATTCAGGCCCATTCTTAATTTATGGAGACTACGCGCGCGGTATCTATCTCTTGGCGTCTACCGCCTACCCAATGGTTCACAGTCATGACTTGCTCCCATTCACTGGGTGATCTTTTAGCCAACGTCCTACGACACTCTCCATTGGACACGCTGTAGATTTCGAGACGGCGCTTTCACCGTTACGGTTCAATTGGTACATCTTCTGACAACAGTCGTACAGTCTCCGTAGATGCTGGTCACACCGCTCTGGGGCGTATGTGTTGTTCCCAAGGCAGTCTTGAAGAGCGCAAGCTATTTCACGTTAAATATAGGCAATCCTGTACAAACGGGATAAGGTGGAGTACTCACCCTCAACTTGGCATAGCTCGGGCTGTAAAATCCGGGTAAGTAACTGCGGAAACATTGTAGCCATGATACCCACCGACCTTAGACATTGATCAATAGATTCTCTATGCTCTCGAGATACCCCAGGCCGACTCTGGTGGTGGTTTCGTGGTTCGGGCAGGGAATGTCAAGGCTGACGTCAGCTCCTCTTCCATGAAAGATTCGCAGACGGAGAAAATCTACTTGAGGCAGATCTATGGACATCTTCACACTTTGGCGGCGACATACAATCACTGTCTATCCACGCGATTTATATTGACGAAGGCACTCCTCTGGCATTGTCGGTCATCGGGCTAAACGGCGACTGCGATGCAAAGTCACGTGGGGACTTAAATATTCAGCGGAGTGGCTATGCCGAGGAGTCCGAAACAGGGCGTAAACGCAGTATATGTTCCATTGATAATGCCACAAACTCCATTCATCTGCCTTCCTTCTCCTTCACCGCGAACCAATGGCACCGGCAGTGAAAGAGCCAAGTTCACTCGCCCAACGGTCCACTGCTGGCCCGAATCCTGGCATCATCATTGTCGCAGTGGTTGGAGGTGTGCTATCCGCTGCAGCTCTGGTTGTTATTGTATTTGCCCTGAAAAAGAGGTCACGGGAGCGGAGGGGTGCAGATAAAAGCTATTCACCACTTCGCATTAATCACAAACAGAAGGCTTCGGATGCGAGCGCAGCACCTCTATTACACTCAAATCCATATTTTGAGGACCGTAATGATTCACGCAGGCCAATCGCACTCCCTGTCATGATATACAAACCCACCTCCACCTCGTCAGATCCAAGTTCTGTATCCCTCTTCGATTCTCGATCTCAGTGGAAGGAGTATGTTGACCCATATGATGTGCTTCGCCCTTCCGCCGACGCAGTGCGCCCACGGAAGGATAGTGCCGACTCTGTGGAAACAGTAAAAGCTCCTCACGCGGAACAACCTCCTTTCACCTCAGGAAACTTAGCTCCCCGTTCACTCTCAAAGCCAAACTTAGCTCCGCTCTCAATATCACCAAGCGTAACAGACGTTATTAATCACTCAAACAATGCTGAGGCGCCTTCTTATGCATCCCTTCCCTCTTCTGCTGCATCGGACGACTCTGAGTCGCTGTACTCTCAAGCATCAGCTCCGAACACCAGCATCCCTTTTTCGCCGCCGCCTCTCCCATCTCTTATAATACCACAGTATGCGTATACCCAACCTGAGAGGCAAGCTGGTCCCTCAAGGTCAGACACCCAGCTAATTGGGAAGTTGCTAAAAGAACGGGCAAGGTATAATCCGAACAAAGTCAACCGCTCGTCATCGCATATTGAACGTGCGGGGTCGATTAAACCTGCCGTAGACGATAGCGATAACGAAAGTGGCAAAGATGACAATGGACAGCGTCCCATACGTAGCGGACCCAAAGTTCGCCCTCACCGCGCACGCCCGACACGCTCGAAATCACGTCGAAGACCTACCGAAGTACTCGTACCCATGGTTGCACTCCAGGAAGCACCTGAGTCTGCCTCCTCACAATATTCATTCTCCAATAAACCTCTGCCTCCGCTAAAGCCTACGGAACGTGAGCAAGCATCCGAAACCAAAGCACAAGCGAATACGAAAGTCCCCGATCTAACCATGCCCCCACCGGTGTCTCTGCTCAATACCTCTTGGGTACAGGGTGAGATATCACCTCCGCTCCGCCCATACTCGCTTCTCCCTCCGCGCCTCCCAGAGCACATACAGGGCCATAGATTTAGCCGGTCGGTGGATCATGGGTATAGGGATGCGCAGAAAGCGGAGAGGGACAGGAGGACGGGAGCACATATGCGACAGCATAGCGCGGAGAGGTCACTAGGCATGTCGTATGCAGTTGGAGGGCGGCAAGTGTCGACGTATGGGATAATTGTTGGTGAGAATTGATCCAGAAATGGTGCCAATGGCGGATGTCGGTAGGGAGGGTGCGGGCATACGAGTTCACATCTGTGTCTGATAGATGGCGGATATCTATCACTCTGCCTATCACTGCCAATCAGGCTAATCAACATCAAATAAGGGATCAATCCACATGTGCTATGGACATTGCACTTGTACTGGTTCTCTAGCTCAACTTGAATACTGTACAATTTTAACTCTTCTTGCGGACTCATTATATTAAACTTTATATCAATAGTTCAACACTTCATTTTTCACCACTAGCTTATTTTTGTACGTAACTGTTCATGTATTTTATGATATTGTCACAAACAGTGTCAAATTGTCTTCCTGCCATGTGCATGACCACATACCATTCATGATGCTGGGTACGATGCATTAGCCACTCCAGTGTGCGAGTCTAGCGTATCAAGTTCAGTTCAGGCGCGTGGTTGAATAGTTCTCGATCCCAATGGGTAAGGGTAAGGGTAAGCTAAAGACATATAAGGTATTAGTCGAGCTGCATTACCCACAAACTTTGCCTCGGGCTTACTACCCTCTTTTCTAGACCCCTGACGCAAAATATTTGGTAGTGGTGGATCCTTGGGGCACACCTGGAAACTCTTGTTTCATCAACAATGTCGCTGCTTGGTTTGAACTGATGCTAAAGGACGACTATCCTGGCGAGGAAGTTAGAACCATCTTCACCCAAGGAACTGTACGTTATATTGTTATTTACTCGTGCCACTGAATACCAAACTGGTGGAACAAAGCATAACAACATAATTGTTGAACTTGCTCTCTCAGTCGATATCTTACCCTACCTCGGAGCACATCACCACGCAAGATTTCTGACTCCAGACTACGAGAGGGAGAGAGGCGTTTCATACATATACGAGTACGACTATGAAACGCAAGGTGACCCCACTCGACGCAGTATGAACTCGATCGACTATTTTTGTGACTTCTGTCATGACCAGCTCTTCAGGTTGGAAGGCGAACTGCCCTACTAACTATAATATCACGAGAGTTCCGATAAGGCAGCCATATCCTCTTCCATTACCCGCCCCCCCTCCCCCTTACCACGCCGTGTACGCCAAACGCCTACGAAGCATACCCCCTGCTGCAGAAGCACTTGTCAATGACCCTGTACGTTTTGTTTCTATATTGTTCTCTTCTGTCGAGTCTAATTTTGCGAACTCTGCGCTTCATCAGGTATGTTGGTTATTCGGAATCGAACTCATGTATTATGTTTTAACTTCCGATTTATCAAGCCGCCCAACAATATTCCTGTTCCTCAAACTGCCAGTATACCATCGCTTCAGCCACCTCAACAAAGACTAGAAACGAATGTACTTATCAAGAAGCAAGACCCCTATGAAAAAGGTGATAACCACACCGACTTCCATTCTCGCTGTCGACAACATCTCATTGTATTTTCTGCAGAGGAAGATGATGAACGTCTTCTGACTAATACCTCTCCATCTCTGTCAGTAAAACAAGAAGGGGCACCTCCGTGTAAGAACGTTAAACTGTTTTTTACCCTGGGGGATTACAATTATTTTCATACAGGCAAAGAGGAGCCTATTACCCACCAAGTCCCTTCTTCTAAGCTTGAACATGAAGATACTTCCTTGTGTACGTGCTACATCAAGGCGCCTCTTTGATAATCTAAGAAGCGGACCACAGCTATCGCGGCTCATAATTTTCTAAACTCAATATTTCCGGTCAAAAAGGAAGTATCGACGGATACTCCTTCCGTTAAACTTGGGGGAGAGGGTGAGCCACCTCATCCAACGAATTCACCCCAGCTCATGTTGACATTTTTAGTAAACAACGATGTTTATCAGCCATCAGCGGAACTGTTGGCCGCCTTCAATAATCTCCCACCGAACATGTTCAATCAGGCCTTCCATGTGACAAGTACGAAGCCAGAAATCGCAGCCCACCCCGCTAAGAAGGAGCCATTACAAGCTACAGTTAATGAAGGTACTTTTGGGCTTCCCAACACTCACTGAATATTGATGACACATTCATTTCATTAGATAATTCCTCGAGGCGCTTTCAAACCGCACGTTCGACAGCGCAGGCTTCAGAGGTCGACAAACCTAATTCGTCAAGCGTACGAATTAAACCTGAGCCTCGAGAATATGAACTGCCATCTCTGTTCCAATCAGCTCCAAGAGAGATGGGCGGTTCGGATGAGCGAGGAAGGGAGCGGTCATTAACACTGGGTGCAGAAGTTAAACCGGAGGGGTCAATTGACAGAGTGAAATTAGAGCCTACTATTGAGGCGTTTTCCCTCGGTGCTATTTCTCGTGAAAAAACTCAGGATCCAAGGCTAGGATATCGTGGTGTGTTTGCCTCCTCCTCGTTCCCTCCACTGCTAATTTTTTTTTACTGGCACAGATGCTCGAAGAACACCGCAATTGACACCTCAAGTAAAGCCTGAGCCTCGAGATGTCACATTGCCTCTTTCTATCCAAGCAGTTAATTCAGCCGAAAAAACTCGAGATCCAAGATTGGTTATTCGTGGTATGTTCTTACCGTGTTCATTTTCCCGGTGGATACCAATGTTCTGTAGCGAAAGAGTGCAATAAGCGCCCGTCGGAGGATGAAAGCGAAAGAGGTGTGAACTTTGAAATCTTCTATGATGGAGTAGCACCCATACTTACACCACCCTCAAGGAATGACGAAACGAATTAAACCTGAACCGGACTGGTGATATTCGGAGCTTCTTGTTATATTTATTGTGTCTATCGGGACTGATAGTTGTAAGTTTGTATAAAACCCAAGTACGTGTTGTAATATCTTGATCACCTTCACTGCCCTTTCTTTTTCGCCTCGACCTTGCAATGGAAAAGACACAGAACACAGATGCATATGTAGAGTGATGTGGACCTCTAGCTTCCCATAAGAACGTCACATGGCCGAATTAGGGCTCTGGAGACTGACTTTAGCTGACCCTCCGGCCCGTCTCGCTTATTCTGGTTGTGCACAGCTGACCAGACAGCCTGGTATTCCGGTGTTCCTCGACGCTTCTCGCTCATTTTTGTCCATGTTACTTCATACCTTCTCGACCTTGGGGCCTTGCATCCTATCCACAGTCATGAGGTTGACACAAATTTGATATTTCGCGGCTCCGCTCGGCCTCGAAATATGTACTTATAACAGGAGTCCAGGTCTAGAGTGCTGCCCGACATGTTTGTTCTTCTGCTGATATCACTAGGGCTCTTAACAGCCGCTAGCCGTGCAGCTAAAACTGTAAAATTCCCTTCAGTTGCGTTGCATTTGGAGCAGCTCTTCGACAACCAGGCAGCTGCATCTGATGGATCCGCAAATTTCAATGGCGTAGGAGGCAGTTATAATAGCCAATTTCTCCCGTCAGGGCCATGGGCATACGATGAGATAACGGTGAGCTCTTGGAGCTACGGTTTATCAACGCGCTGACCTTTTTTTTTGCCACAGTATAATATTCCTTCGACTTGGGGAGTAGGAAAGGACAATGTGATTGCGAATGGACAGATCTTACATCTTGAAGAACCTACTTTTGCACATGAATTGCATTTCTTGTACGCTGGTGACTCCTCCACTGGTCGTGAGTATCTCGATTCTCGCGTCATGATGACATTAGTCACAGTGGCGATTAGATGAGTTTGTAGCGAACTTTGTCCTCACCTTTGTGGACAATTCAACTCAGGTTTTACAAAGTATGATTTTGATAGACTTGGTATCTATAACGGCAAACGAATACAAACTACCTTCTAGTGTATGCCAGAAACTGGTTTAAATGGCCCCTCCTCAATAATGGGGTGATCCAGACGTAAGCACACTTTTGTGACTCTCACTCAGATTTGCTACAATACTAACATTAGGTCTTGAATAGCCCTTATCACTTCGAGAGTAATGGAGCCATAAAGAACTTTAACGCCAGCCAGATATACCAGTGGTCCACCTCCGTCTTCTCCGAACATGCCCTCCAAAGTATCACCTTCCCACCCGTAAATAATGCACATAGGCTCCACCTATTCGCTATGTCACTCAGCGAATCCACCCTGCCAACCAAGAACGCACTGGCACCCGCGCTCTCCGTGCGCCGAGCGCGTTTCACGACGCGATGGGAGATGCTCAATGGCGTCCGAGCCCAAGCAGTCGAAGTTACGCTTGCGAACCTTCTGCCCGCCTACACCCTGACCCCAGGCACATCCATCAACGAGCGGCTTCGTATTTCTTTAAGTGGTGCTGGGATCAGAACTGTCGCCGTGGGCTCGGTGTACCGGTTGGTTCCTGGAGATCAGGCCAGGGTAGACGTTTTTGTAACAGGAAGTAAAGCGAATGGGCACGCTGTCGTTCATATCGTCAATGACCACGGAAAGGAGTTGGGTACATCGGAAGGGTGGCCAACGGCCCCGTTGGTTGAACATTGGACAGCTGATGCCAACATCTTAAAAACACACGAGACTCCAACCTGGGTATGTCGTCATTTAGTGTTTTACTATTTCATTGGCTAACTACATCACAACCTGTAGTGGAATGGTGCCAAATATGGTATCTTGTACGTTTGTTAGATGCTTTACCTCAACTCTATTCTGCACTGACTGTGTCGGAAGCATTCACTGGGGTGTCTATAGTTATCCTGCATGGGTAAGGGCGATATTTCCTTACATTACTATGCTATTCTAACTTTCTCAACAGGGGCCGCCCAAAAGTTATGCAGAGTGGTATGAGTAAGTACTACGACCCGGAAGCGCTACCACACACCCCTGCTAAGAATGCTGCGACCTTTGCAGCTGGTACCTACATCAACCCAACAGCACCACATTCCAACATCATGTTCAAACTTATGGCGAAGTACAGGAAACTACTTGTTGTGTAACTGAACCGCCTAACTTTTTCAATTCAGAATGGCGCTTACGACGACTTCATCGCAAATTTTACCGCCTCGAAATTCAATGCAAGCGAATGGGTCGACGTGTTCGATCGAGCTGGGGCCAAGTACTTCGTCCTTGTAACGGTTCGTGCCCTACTCGTTCTAGTCTCATGGAATTTAACCTGATATTGCATGAGCAGAAACATCATGACGGTTTCGCTTTGTTCGACACGAAAAATACTACCCACAGGAGCAGCGTCCATCTCGGCCCACGACGTGATCTCGTGTCGGAACTCCTGACGACAGCTAAGAGGGAGAAACCTAACCTTCATCGAGGAACATATTATTCCTTACCTGAATGGTATGTTACCAGATATTGATACTCATCGGGATTCTTCACTGTCGAGCCAGGTTTAACCCAGACTACGCTCCCTACGGATTCGGCTCTTGGCCTGGTGGCCTAGCTCACAATATCTTCAATACCTCTGCACTTGAACCATACACCGGCCACCTCGAAATTAAGGACTACATCGACGACATCCAGCTCCCACATATGCTTGATCTTGCCGTAAAGTACGAGACCGAGATCATGTGGTGCGATATCGGTGGCCCCAATCGAACCCTTGACTTCGCTGCTGATTTCTATAACAATGCATGGGCTAAAGGACGACAGGTGACCATGAACAACAGTAAGTACAGATTCAAAACAATGTCTTGGAGAGTATGATGTAAACCTTGTCCATCCTAGGGTGTGGAGCTGTTCCTGATTTCGATACGCCCGAGTATGCCACATTCGGGTCGACACAAACCCAGCGATGGGAGTCGAGCGAGGGGATGGATCCGTTCAGTTATGGCTTGAACGCTGCCACGTTGCCTGAACAATATAAGAATGGGACAACTATTGTACAGACCCTCGTGGATATCGTCTCAAAGAACGGGAACTTGTGAGTCTTGCACTACCTCCTTTTTCCCATTCAGGATCGCTGAATTCCACCAAGTTTGTTGGATATTGGCCCTACGGCTGAAGGTGAAATAATTGCTCCCATGATGAACAACCTTCTCGATGCCGGAGACTGGCTGGATTACTCAGGGAGCTGCATTTACGACACGGCGAGTTGCCTCCCTAGCCCTTCATTTATTTTTCAGTCAAACTAACGGGGAAGATGTGGTGTAGACGTACTGGTTCCCCAGTTCCCAAGAAATCATCTCTGAGCAATCCGTGCGCTTCACGACGACTCCCAAGACTTTCTGTATAATAGCACTCAAGCCGCCCACGAATGGGCAACTTACGATTCACAAAAGACTACCAGTCTTACCAGGAGATAAGATTAGGCTGCTTGGACCAAATAACGCAACTACTCCTCTGCGTTGGGCTGTGAATAGTAGCACTGGAGTACTCACTATTAATGTTACAGATGAAGCTGTGAAGCTGGGAAAGTTCTCGTGGGCATTCGAAGTCTCCTTACAGACACAGTGATTATTCAGGCTAGGGTTTGTAATGAAGGGTATGAGGGAGATGAGCTCGAGTTGGTTTCTATTTCTATTTTGATGAGACCCACGTGTACCAGCGTATCGGACCGATCAGATCATTTTGCGCCATCGACTCCCACTGACCTGAGCCCTAAACTCATAAATATTTGTATAACGTTCCTCTCATCGTTTATTTCCTTCTTGGCCTAATATTGTCATGCGTGCATACTATTACGACAACATTCCAGGCGACCAACGCTTACCTCATGATTACATTCCATCGAGGCCGGTCTCGGAGGAGACACTGACCTCTCTCGGAGTGAAGTTCTGGAGGATTGCAGTAGAGGGATATGAGCCTGTGGTCGATAAGATCGCGCTGCAGGAGGGGTATAAGAACCGCGATATGATCAATGTGTCGAAGGAAGGCCTTGGAGATGTATGTGTTCAGGAATAACTTGAAATGAAAGATCTGATTTATCACTTGAAGCTGTATGAAACTAAGATCAAGGGATTCTTTGAAGAGTACGCCATCCGCTACTCTAATTGCACCAAAGATAAGCGTTAATCGACCATGCCCGCCATCTAAAGACATATGCATGAAGATGAGGAGATCCGTTACATCCTTTCCGGAAGCGGTTTTTTCGACGTAAGAGGTACACTCATCCTCCCCTTTTCTCGGCTACATATTGATACCACTCATCTTCAGAAACCCCAACGGACGCGTGGATTCGCCTGGCTGTTGAACCTGGAGATCTCCTAGTCATCCCCGAGGGAATTTACCATCGTTTTACGCTTGACGAGGCTAATAAGATCAAAGCCCTACGTCTTTTTAAGGTGCGCCAACTCCACCTTGACTCAGGCTGTATTGGCTGAGATCCTCCTAGGATGAACCTAAGTGGATTCCTTACAACCGAAGCCAAGATACGGACATTAATCCCCACCGGGTTGAATATTTGAAGAGTATTGGTGTTTCAGTTGGTGCATGAACTGCGACCAAATATCACCTTATATGTATGAATTATGTATGCGAAGCCATTGTACTGTTGTATTGTTGTTATCGACCCACATCAGATGATTTTCAGCCTAAAGTTTGTTGACTATGATTATGGTGTTACTATAAAAGCCAAGCGCTGGACCGCTGGTTGAAGCAAAACTCTTAGTGTATGGCAAAATAAATATTGAGATCCGTAGATCTACCACTCCGGGAAAGCGTGTCATCCTTGTGCAGGGGCCATGCTAATCTTCTCTGTATCGTTCCAATTTTTTCGTATGTCACCCCGAAGGGGACATGGTATGGTGTTCGGGTGATATGCTGACAAAGATGATTTTGCTTTTTGTTCAACCGACGTATGAAACCTGCCAGTTTGGTCACTCTTCGAATTCCTTTACTATCCACCACTCACTTGCCATAACGTCCACTTCAGAATTCATCTATTTCGTGACAAGTATATCTACCAATGCTGAAGATAGTACTACCTTCGGCTTTCTCAAAAGCTGCTTCTTATTATCCACAATTCTCCGCAAACCGAGGTCGGTTGATCCCAATACCTTGAGCGCTTCCATATCCCTTCCCCCGCGAATCCTGCTATCATCGGGAAACGTCTCATCCATCATCTCTGGTACAAATGTTGCGCCTGGATATACTATATTTGCCTTCAACTCACTTGAAGTGACATCTTCGCCCAATACTTTGTGTAGGCGAAGAGCGAGGTCCACGATGTGATTTAATCTCTCTGTAAATCTTATAAGAGTGTCGCGGACTTCATGTCTCTGATCGGACCATCCCATGAGGGAGAGGACATCCTTGACGCGCCGAGCGAAATACAGAATCACATTGGATTGACGGTCATAGTAGTTCGTTTGCGAGCGGGTAATTGCCCGCCACCTTCCAGAAACTGACTGGTTCTCTACCTCCATAGTAAGCAGATGTCTCTATTGGTCAGATAGTCTGGCAACTTACCTTTTTTCTGTATAGACAAATAAAGTTCCCGCAGGACTCCTTCGGCTACCCAAAATCCAGGATGCCAAGAGTTGGCGACGACCGCACATGTTTCTACCAAACAAAGTTGCAATGACACCTGAACCACCGTAGGATCCATATTCTGCGTACAATCGACCTCAAGATAACGAATCAATGATCCAGCCAAAACTCGAAGGTTGATGCTTCGGATATCAGCTGAAGTTTGATTTTCTTCCGCTTTTCTCCTTTCCATGCTGCAGAACGTATCGGCCATGAATGCCGCAAACTGCATAACTTCCGCGTTCAAAACATCCACCATATCAACCACTTCGGTGCTCGACAAGCTATCCGTCTTCGTCAGCCATACGTTTGCATTGCTAAGTTCCAACGCCGTTTCATCGAGGAGATGAGCTGTTTGACGCTGGCGAGCCTCGGCCTGGTGAAGTTGATTCTGCGTCATCTTCAGCTCCTCGGCTAAGCGTCTGACCTGTGCCTCCAAGTCACTGTTTCGACGCTCTGACGACTCTAGACGATCTATTGTTTGTGACAAGCGCTCTGATATGCTCTGCTTGTCCTTTTGGCAGGCAGCCAGTCTCTCTTCCATGTAGATCTGTTGAGCATCGAGCAAACGAGGGGTTGGTATCCTATTATAGCCGACCAATTGTAGCGCGTTGGGGTGCCCATCCATCCCGTTCTCTACTTTGGGCGGGGGTGATGTCTTTTGCGCCTTATGCAGCCCGTTCTTGGAGTATCCAGCAGAGACTCCTGAATGATATCCAGGCCCATCCCACAGCTCCTTCGGTTGAACACTAGCAGAAGCAACTGGTACGCGTTCTATGCGGTCGCGTTGGTCAAATGGGCCTCTAGTGAAAGGCAGACATTCGTTGTCAGTGTCGACCCATTCATAACCATCGTCGCCATCATCTTCTTGCTTCGATCTGTCTCCAGCAGTCCACACCTGGTATTTTCGTGTACCATCAACGTTAGCGGTAGCTCTTCCTTCTACGTTCACTATAGCAGACATCGCGGCGAGTGAAATGTAAGCGAGGATGAAAGGCGGGAGATGGATGCCGTAATGACAGCGACTTGAGGGAAATGGTGTTCTTCGAATAGTACTCTATTTCTTCCGACAACGTGTTGGGCTCGTGTTACTGAAACCATCGATCGCCGTCCAATCCTCGCGCGAGCATGCATCATTCTCACTTATGGAGCCCTTGGCTTCTCCCCATTGGTAAGTTACCTCCATAACACTCATCTAGAGGGTGAATCCTCCGGAGACCGACCGGATTTTCTCCCAATTGGTCTCTCATTTCCACGAGCAAAGTAGGCATCCGATCGTTTCTACTACCTCAAAACGGTATAGCCAGCAGCCGCCAGTGATAGAACATGAAGCTTGTACCTTAGTTAATTTACTCAAATTGCACTAAGCCTTGCAACAGCCTTTTACGACATTTACGTTCGCTCCTAGTTAAAATCAGCCAACGCCCTAACGTGGAAATGCAGATGTTTTGGGAACCATGATATGTATATGGTATTGGCTCTTCGTCTAATTACATAGGCGTATAAATTACGACTCAGGAAGAAAATGGTAATCCTGTCGAATCGTTTTATCATAAGCACCCGCCTAACGAGAGTGAGCAAACGAGCGATAGCCTTTGATACGATAAGAGCGTTGTCGCGTAACCAGACATTGACAGGATACCCTTAAACGCCTGTCACCCCAGCAAGATATTCTGTGGAAAGAACTGCTCAGTGATCTGAAGTAAAAAAACATTGAGGCGACGCACCCCTCGTGATTTCGAAAGCAGTGAATGTACTCGCGGCTGCGGGTATACTGGGATAATGTTCAGGAGCTGAAAATTCAAACATCGAATAATGGCGTCACCTTCTTATCACTGGTGGAAGTAAGCGCAGAATGATTTAATAAGGGGACTCTGACAAAAAAGGCTGGTGCTTACATGATGGGGAGAGGCCGCGGAAAAGGCCAGCTCTGCACAACGTGTTAACTTGGATAACACTGTAATTGCAATAAATAGCTCACACTCCAGATTCTGCGATAATCGCTTTTATTTCATTGGCAATGTACTGGACTGGAGTACCTGTCGGGGGTATCGGTCTAAGCTGTATCCGAGATTTAACAACATCTACATGAAAGGTGATAAGAAGCATATTCCAAACAAGATGGATTCCAACGACGAACGCACCAAGAGGGTAACACGAGAGCCAATAGGCAATCTGTTGATTTGATTGATCAGTGTTGGTCAGAATATCTCATAAACGGATATTCATACACCACCAGTAGACCCACTGGCGAGTAATGCCCATACGGGCAGTTGACTGCCATACGTTTTGCCAAATTCACGTTTTGAGAATTCAAATGCTGCGGTGAGTTGTTACAATGTACCCATAGGATGCAGAGATATTATTCATACCCGTGTAGAACCTAGGCGATCAGGTCAATGCGAAATACAGATAGGTGCAGGTCACAATCGCACCCGGCGTAGGCGGGAATTTCCCTCGCAAGTGTGATCTATACAATGTGAACGTCAAGATCTAAGGTTATGTGATATGAGAATGACATTTACCCAATATCCCCGCATGATCCCTTGTCTGAAGCCCCACTGAACCCACATCTCCCGAGCGATGTGCCTTAGCCGTTTATCCGTTGCCTCGCCGTACTGGCCTTGCATCCGAACTTTAAACATTTCCACTACAAGAGACGCGATGAGTTTCCTCACTTCTTAGCCAGTGATCCACCACGTATACCTGGGCTTGCTAAGATGGTGTTCGCTGCACCAGCCATGGCACCAGCAAGTGCAGTTTCTTTCAGGGATAGTTGAGGGAATGGTGATATTATCCGTCGTGATACACCATAGGATGCGAAGAGAAGGGAATTGACACCAGCGATACCAATAAGCGGACTGGCCATCCCTTCAAACGAATTAGACACGAGAGGACAGACAAGGATGAAAGCATGTACCCTTGTACAGAGCAAAGAATCCCTCCTTCTTGAGCGTTTGCATGAGGATATCCATGGGTCCCTTCTGCAGGTGTGGGTCAGAATCTGTACAAATGGTAAACTGGCGCAGAAACTCACAAACATTCCCTCTGAGCGGAAAAGTTCATTTTTGAGTCAGATGGAGATATAGGATAACGTATGGTTTGACTGAACTGGGTGCGATTTGGGCACGCGTCTTTATCGTGTCCAGCGGTTGCCCTATGAGGACTTGCGCGGCTCCTCCGACACTCCCAGCTATCAATTCGTTAATAGTCGATAGAGAGCCCATGGTATGCTGTCGTTATTAGTCGAGTGAAATGTTGTAAACCGACAGGCAGCATCTTTAAGATCAAGGCCTCCAACCAGGCTGAAGGAAACTTGATTCGTCATTATCACGCGATCTGGGCACAACACTGACAACACTCCTACAGCTCTAGATATTGCAAAGGCGTATTGCCACAGCTATAGAACAGTATTATATAAATTAGACCAAGTTACTTCTCTCGTTAGCTTGGGAACGTAATAGTTACATACCAGATACGATTGTTATGGCATATTGCTCCGTGGCCGTGTGGCGAAATGGCATCGCGTCTGACTACGATTTGTGTAGGCAACGTGCGTGATCAGGAGATTGCAGGTTCGACCCCTGTCTCGGTCATTTTTCCTCATGCTTTTGCACTGACATTCAAAAAAAAAACGATTGCGCTCTTTCTTCGCACCCACTAGCGGAGCACCAAGTTCGTGACCCTCTAACGAAGGGATGATTTACATGAAATGAGATGTGGCGCTCAAATACAGAGCTCCCTGAATTGTTATACATATAATGAACTAGATGCAAAGTAGTCATGGGCTTCTGAGATATGATAGCACATGGCTGTCAACCACTGTTCTGAGCAACACTAGATATCAGTTGTCATCGTAAACTACCCTTGCAGGACCCCTAATGAAGCGTCAGCGTCCAGTTTCCATATGTGTATTCAGGTTTCGTACTTCTTTTTCTCTCCCTATGTTTGAAACAAATCTTAGATGTAATCAAACAGGACCTCGAACAAAGACGCACATTTTCCACCCAGGCAATATGTGCCGTCATTTCCGTGAGGCCAAAGGTAAGGACAATATCAAACTCCAACCTGAAATAGTTCCTTTTATTCCACAATGAAAATTGAGGTTTCAATGATCTGACGATGGCTGATGTGTCTGCTTCAATCAAGCATAAAGTTGAGAACTCGGAGTCTAGTATGACCGAGTCAAGGAAAGCACAGATGCTGACTGTTATGCAGCGTACCATTGACATCCCACCACTGGGGTTCCCCAAGACCTCGATAACATCTGATAGCGGTCGCGACCTCGCCCAGATCACTTGCATCAGTTGATAACATGATATAAGATTGCAAAAATTCTCTGGTTTCTGCGATTTGGACATCCTATATAGATAGCGTGTATCAGATGACAAATTTCAACCCCAGGTTTGATTTCAGACCTTTGGCAATATGACACTAAAGGATCCCTTCACACGACGCGTCCCATCGGCAGCAATATAAACATCGTTAGCGCGGATCAGATGCTCGGAGTCTGTCGGGTCGAATAAAGTCGAGCATTCCGTGCCGTATGTGTGCCTTGAAACTCGTACTGAGACACAGTGGTCCAGGTAGAAGGACACTGCGCCATCTGCCACTGCTTTGTTCCTGTGCCAGACGTTGTAGAATAGATCATCTAGTCTTCACTGTAAACAACATACAAGTGACTATCCGGTCGGCACAAATTTAATCCCAATGGCGCTGATGCGTGTTTGAGTTTGGAAAAGAGATATTCACTGGCAGAGAAGCCTCCAACAAGAAACACGGACTAGCGAGCCATAAATGATCATTGTAACGCCGTCATGATAGCTGACATCGACACACCGATATAGGCTTTCGGGCCATCATACACTGTTTCTTTATCGCCTGAATGATGCACGAAACTGATGGCTCGAAGAAGCCTTCCACATCCGCTCTGCAAAGACTTAAGCATATAAGTGTCGTGTGAAATGTAATATCTACCCTTGAAGAGTGAGTTGTCCCCCTCTGATACGAAGTTTGGGGTCTCGGTCACGAGCGCCACCAAACTTGATAAATAAAGGGTTAGAGTCGAATGTCAACTTTGCGGATTTGTCAAAGTATTCCGTCATGGCTTCAACATCGTCATAGAATTTCGATCCCCGTAAGTACTCTGTTCAGTTCAAGTCAGGAAAGAAGGACTGAAGTGGGCGATGGAAAGAGTACCTTGAAGAAACTTTTTGGCACGGGTCGTCACGTAGACTGAACCTTGCAAGTGGCCTGTATGATGGCCGCGTAAACATGGAGAAAAAAGGGTGGAGCTAAAACATACATGACGCGGCCGCGATCTCCTCGAAACTACCTTTCTTGGAGCCTTCACCGTATGCGCTGAGGTCGATTGTACCACCACCGGCATCAACTACCATGACACCGCCGCCATCCTAAAAGAACAAGATGGACAATAGCACGTCTATTTAGCTTGATTAACGAATACCTTCAATGCGTCCACCGTCAACCCGCTCTGAATGCAGAAATGCAAACTGGCCTCGCCTTCGGTGACGAAACGGATCCGGGATCGTCCGTCTTGAGTGTCAGGAACGAGACCAGCACGGACGGCTGCATTACGCATTTGTTGCTGTTGCTGACCTTCCCACCCATTGGGATGGGTAAGAACAAACTCGATTGTCTGCTCAACCGACGACCATAGCTGGACACCGTTCGCATGAGAATCTTCGATGTATGTCTTGGCGCAGGCATAGAGATACTGAATAAAGTCCGAGAACAGATCGATGACAGATTTCCCTGGTGGTAGCGGTGGGATCTCATCTAACGGATTGGTACTAGATATGCCTTTGGGACGCATATGTAATTTGAACCTATAGCCAAGTATTAAGCGCCAAAACTAACGCTACACGAGAATTTACCATTCGGCTTTCACCCATCCTTCATCTTCAATTGTTTCTTTGAGACTTTCGCGTGTTGCCTCCGCACCAACAGCACGAACTTTTCCGTCTTTGTCGTAGTAAATGATGGTTGGAATTTTAGAAGCTCCTCCAACTTTTTCCTGTGCAGGGAATCTAAACGGGCAAGTTATACTGCTTGTTATACGTGAGACGATGGAACATACCTCGTTACACCTTTGATTTCGGGAACTTGCCCAGGATCGAGGATACTGCGAAGAGGTTAGATAGTCTTAGAAGACGCCAAGCATCCGACGAACCTATAAGAAATTCCACTGTAAGTTGTCCCAACGTCGAAAGCCAGAACCAATTTGCGCGAAGTTCCAGTATACGGAGAGCGAGTAGAGGGCATGACCAGAGTACTCCTTACTTGCACGCGCAGTCCGTGTGTCTTTTGAATAGCACGTACGCCCCCAGTTTACTCCAAAGACATGTGTTGAGCACGTTGTAGATTCATCCATAAGACATCAAAGTCGTGATGAGCAAGGCGGTCTGGGTCTTGTGAAGGGTTGAGGCGGTGTATCTACCGAGATAGTTAACGGGAACCTCAGAAGCTATACATTTCCGTATCACAATACATCTTGAAACTCTATCATATTGAGTACGTACAGTGTTGATCAATCTTGGGGGCCTGTTGCAGTTAGGTGTTTGCAAGATAGGAAGGAGTAGCACAGTCACACATCCTACGTGTTCTGAGAAACGTGTAAAGCCTGCCAGCAATGGATCGATCATCTTTATACAAGCAGAGAAGTACAAGCAAGTTATGTCATGGGGCATGTTCAACTTGCAGTATTGAAATTACGCAGCAGGACACCGAAGACATCGCAAAACCTTGAGTCAAACATGCATAGAGTCACAGAACCAATATTAAGACTGAGAAAGACAGGAAAGGATAGGCCACGGGTCTGATACCGATCCGGACATTGTAATTCCAGCTTAGCGGCCTAGTTGGTTCATCGTAGATGGGTGTCCCGTATTCTCTCGTTGACAATATACACTTGAAAAACGGAGCATGACAGGAGGGGCGGAAGGAGTGATAACTTGAGCATGGTCATAGTGTCAGTTGAACAAAAAGCAAAATCATCTTTGTCAGCATATCATCCAAACACTGTATTATGTCCCCTTCGGGGTGACATACGAAAAAATTGGAACGATACAGAGAAGATTAGCATGGCCCCTGCACAAGGATGACACGCTTTCCCGGAGTGGTAGATCTACGGATCTCAATATTTATTTTACTTCACATTTTGCTAGTCATTTACTAGGTAGAATTTTTGACTCCTACACATCGAATGGTTTGAAATTTCAGGTAAGATATTCATCCGAAGAATCAGATCGTGATTAGTACTACTACAAGTATTCAGAGTCTTATCGACCCCTTGGAACTAGCTAATTCCTTCCACCATTTTGTTTTGCCATTACTCGAAGCACCCCGTCGCACCACAGTTGTCAGACCTGAACTGACTCCCTTCCGCCCACCTCCAGGTAACGTAGTTTCAGCTGTTTCCGTGGGCTCATTTGCACCATCAACATCGTCCTCATCCGTCAATACATTTGCTCGTTTCCGCTTCTTTGCATCCACTGTAGACTTGGTATCTTTTTCCCATTCCTTTCGATGTATTCGATAAACTGCCATAGTCGCTCGAGCGTCAGTCACCTAAGAGACTTCAATATATATGTATAAACCATCTAAGTAAGAAACCCACACTAGAGTGTTCACCACTCTGGATCACAATGTCCAACTCTTGTTTGACGAGGTTCCGGAGAGCGACGTATTTGCTTTTAACGACTTTGTGTTTTCCAGCGTAGTATTGGGTATCGCGAATCATTGGTCGTGGATGTGATAGAAGTAGTGCCTACATAACGGATCCTGTCAAGAGACGTTGAGATGAGAGGCTTGTCGTAAGCTACCTTCAAATCGTTGAAGACAGCGTGTCCAATAAGTATTCGATCTTTAAGGAGCTCTGCGACTTCCTTTTGTACGTCATCAAAAGGTCGGGCTGCATGTCGAGGTAGGGATCAGTATTGCCCTGAACTTAATGCGCAAGACTGGCCATTACCTTTCACCATATCCGACTCCCGTATCCCACTGTACCTAGTCCTGTAGTCGACAACGCGTTCTCTTTGGCGAACAAAAACATCTAGCTGGACTGCGCCATAAAAGTTTACAAGGCTGACGCGGGCTAGAGACGACTCTGCTCCGTCGATACCTACACCAACCATCTCACAATCAAGAGCGAGATACTTCCCTGGACTAAACAGATCGTGAATTAGTATATTATTGGACATAGATACCTCGCATCAACACACATGATATTCCACTCACAGTCGTTGGTGCCCTGTGTACTCCAAATCTCCTACAACCATACGTCGCAATGCAGACAGTGATTCTCCGCTCCTCACGCCTTCATTGGCCACAGGTTGGTGTGTTTTAAGCGCGCGTGGTGATGATGATGCCTCGCAATTTGGTTGAGGTGGTGGAGAGGACGAATGTTCCAGTTTACGTCGCTTTCTGGAGTGTCCTTTGATATATTCTGACGTGAGATTTGGCTTTTTTGGAAGGGTCTTTCAAAAAGAAACGAACTCTGGTAAGACGAGAAGTGATATGTTGCAGACTGCATACCTTCTGTAAAGCTAGCCAATTTGAAGACGCGTGAGGACGAGCCGATTTACTGCTTGCCGTGGATACCACCGACATTGTTTTCTGATCGTCGGGCAGAAATAGGAACAATATAGTAGAGCAGGCGCCACGGCCTCAGGGCCTCAGAGTCAGGCAAAAACGGCTCAGCTCAAGCCTCAGGCAAAACCACCCTGGGAAATACTGGTCACGTGGTTGGTAAATCTTATCAATAGATTAGATTTTGTTTATGTTTGTGACACCGCTCGTTCATGAAACGGGCCATTATGCTCTATGAGTCTTCATTGCTAGAATTCACCTTCCTATGCCTAATATCGTTCCGCTGAGAAGACTTTGCGCTTCACGAAAACCATCAATATCTGAAGACCTGACATGCATGCACCGAAAAACAACAAAGAGAACACTGGGGGGTCACGTCAACGTCCTCCTACCTTGGATTGGAAGGATTTTATCAAGCCACTAGCAGACTGACACAACATGAACACAGTGTTTGAACATGTGCTGTTTTTCTTGGGGGTGGTTTCGCAAAGTGTTGGCGCTGCAACGCCAAAATGACGGTAAGAGAAGCAGCAGGCTTGGCCAACACGTTGCGAAGAACCATCCGTTTCACACTCAATGCCGAATTTGATACATGTCCCCCTTGGTACACATCAATTGGCTCTCTAAAGAGTGGAGATCGATCATACGTTCCGCATCGTTCCATATACCAGTCAGGTAAACACGATGTATACATACGCGCGTGCTTAACACCTTAATATAGTACTAGTTGGCTGGCAGCAAAACAAAGTACCCCTCTTCTCGTGCCATGCCAAAAACAACTTCCAGATGGGGTGTCGTCGGAATGCTCATGGGAGCTCCCAAACTTCGTTCATCGTCGAAAAAAGCCAAAGGAAAACAAACCACAAAAGAAGAACTAGTTGACCAGAGAGGCCAGGCCGAGGTAGAAGTGCCAGTAGTGGAGGGTATAGAAGCGGGTGACTCGGTGGACGGAGGTCATGCTGCCAATAAAGATGATCGAGCGGCAAGCGTTACAGAATCTTTCACGGACGTACAGCTGCCAGCAGTGGTCGTAGACCACGACCAGGGGTGGACGAGCATTGCCTCACGAAAACAACTTCACACTCCATCCGCAGAATCCATTGAAGTTTCTCCAGTTACAGAGGATCTGGTTGACGTCTTATCCCAGTCGGTCTCCGCCGAATTTTTGAACAGGCAAACCCAGCCATCACCAGATAGCCATGTGTCACCTTTCGAAGAGATGGGAGCTCGAATCACCATTCTTGAAAACGAAAAGGAGGATGCCGAGGATCGCCTGAAGGATGTGTCGAAAAAGGTAGAGGAGGTGAATCGACGCAACTCTGAACTCTTCAGTCAAAGGGATCAACAGGCACAAGAGCTCCTGGTCATCACGGCTGACCAGCGACGGCTAGTTGGCGAGTTGGACCAGGCAAAGAAGAACGTCCGAGAAGGCCAAGAGCGAATCCAAGGCCTCGAGGAAGTGTGTCGCGGACAGTCTTCGTTTATTCTGGGCATTCAAGACGACTTGAAGAGGGTCGGGGAGGAGTTGGAACAGTGGCAGAAGCAGACGAAAGAAGTCGAGGAGTTGAATAGGCGCAAAGAGGAGCGTATCAGGCAGCTCATGGAAGAACGCCAGGTGTCGACAAAGGAGTTGCAAACATTGCGTGGGATCGATGCAACCATGGTCACTATGCAGGGCACGCTGGACAGCTTGGAACAAGAAGGGTCCCAGACGCTGGCTCGTTTGGACAAAAGCAACAGGCTAAACATGGAGTTAGAGGAACGGCACCGTCGTGACGAGGAAGAGTTACTTGCAACCAAGAAAGAGCTCGAGGAAGTAACACTTTCGAAACTCGCCTTGCGCGAAGTCTTAGAGGTAACGACCGCCGACTACAAGTCTGCAATGCAGAGCAAAGCCGACCTTCATGATTCCATCGTCAGGAAGGATGCGCAGTTTGCCCAAAAAGAAAAAGAAATCGAGAACCTCAGACGACTCTACGCAGGCCAGGCAGCGTCGAATCCCCCGAACAAAAGCCAGGTGGATATACTCGAACGCCGTAACAGGATGCTTGTCGATCAGCTCCGACACCAGTCCAACGAACTTCGTCAAAAGCCCGTCGGTAGTGACTCCACCCACCCCGGAGATGCATCTTCCAAAGACGAGGGCTCCGTCGTCCATGAGCTGAACGTTTTGAATTCGGAAATCTTCCAAGTCGCAGCGCAGATGGCTGAGATACTCGACTTTACATGCCCGCCGAATCCACACGCACAAGAAATCGTCAATGGAGCCATGGAACGAACGAGTATCACTCTCGGAGCCCCATTGAGCAGGCTCTTGCAATGGACCTCGTCGCAACTAAACCCAGATTTCAATCCACTCCCAATCCAGATAGGGTTGCAGACTTGTCTCGTTAACTGTTGTGCGAAGATCATCGGGTCCTGGTATCCAGGCCATTGGGACTATGGGGACTTCCTAGCCGCGATTCACTTAAGGATGTTATCTAAAGGTGTGCCCTCATATGCTTGAAGTGACAGAGAATGACAACTCACATTTGATCGAACGATATAGCACCAAGAGTCGCTGCAGGATGGCGAGCAGCTACCGAACGCCAACTGAAATACCCATCAGACCAGACTGTCCAAACAGAAATGGAGGAATATCTCCTCAAGAACATCGCGGATGTCTTGGTCATATCAGGGTGGCATAAAACACAATCGAATGCGAAAGATTTGGTGACAAAATTTCGTGAACGGTTGGGCCAAGTTGCAAGATTGGCGCTTCGGCTGAATATAGCTCTTGGAGACGGCTGGGAGGTCTTGGTGATTGATGCTGACGAAGTCTTCGAGCCCAACGAAATGGACGATGGATATGGGGGCGGGCTGGGAGAGGAAGCTCAAACTGGTGATCAAATTGTTTGCACAACTGATCTAGGTTTGACTCATGGTGAAAATGTCGTTTTGAAACCGAAGATTGTCCTTCGAGCAATGTTGACGGAGGAGACTGGATATGATTCGTTCTAGCAGTTCGTCGAAACTGTATTTAACTATTATTGGGGGATTTTGGGACTACAAGGATCGGTGGTAGTAGGTTACCACAATTTTCGTCTATTGTACGTGTGTAACATAACCTCTTTGAACGTAACGAATGAGTATCTCCAGCACCAGGCCTAAATTGTCCTAAGTTGGATTGTGTTTTGTGGAGATTCCTTTACATCACGTAGCGTCTGCTGACTCCGCTCTATCGACTGCTTCCATTATGATTCCGTCCTCCTTCGAACATCGCCTATATAGCTTCAACACCACTTGGCACCAAAGGGGATTATCAAGGGATATCTTCATCATAGAGTATTTTTGCGGCGCTCCTAAGCAGGCTCAGATCATCAATATGGCACTGGAATATTACGATATAAGTACTCTACACAAACCTCATTTCTCGCCCCTGCACACAATAAAATTATTCAGTGAATAGGAGGGAGTATACAATAAATGTGATAAAAGCGCCACGTACATGTTCTTTCCAGCATACTTGAGCTTTTAGCTCTGTGAGACCAAACGACAGGACAACATCATAATTAAGGACATAGTGAATTCTTCCGTCTTTCCCTCGTCTCGGGCGTAGGCTCTTCTTGATCCGTGAGATATCAGACACGACGGTACACAGTTTTGTATACATTTCTACAGATAAGAAGTTGCATAAAATTTCATGGGCAAGCTGAAACGGGTCTTACTAGGTTCAATGTCAGTCCATTGGGGATCTTCATTAGAACCTCTGTAGCAGAGAATGTCATCCGTCATTGGGTTTGGAAACGCATCGCGATCTTCAGCTTTCCGAAAGTATGCTTGGCGAAAGGAGGCTTCCTCCATCACTTCAGTTCCCTAAAATTTTGTGAAAAGTGATTACATTGTAGAAAGAACGTGCCAGTGAACTGTTTGACATGTATGCAAACATACCTTCTTCAAGATCGGGTCAAAAACGTGCTGAACATTGTCAACACCGTCTGAGTCTACAAAGACTGTTGCAAACCGTAATCTGTGCTCCAATTTTGTCAGGTCATACGGAACATATGCTGATATTCCGTATGTGTATCTAGCGACGCGTGCATTAACGAAATGATCGGCATAGAATGATGCAGCTCCATCAGCAACGGCTTTGTTTCTGTTAGGGCAACAGTATTGAGTCATTACATGACCGCTGTGGCATTTGGCTTTGAAGTGTTCTTACAAATGACTATCAGGTCGAAAGATTTCAAACCCATGTGGTTTCAATCGATCTTTCAAATTACGGTAGAGCCAATCACTGGCGGAGAACCCTCCGATCAGGAGAACCGTCTACACACATCGATGAGGTAAGTGCATGCTATATATCCAGAAAATGCGTACCGTAATTTTTTTTGTTGCACATGCAGACTGTTTGAGAACAGCCTCCACAATGCTAGTGATACATGGCTCAAAAAACTTGGCAACCACGCCGCTGGAGGTTTAAGTCAGATATATTCCACTTTGAGCGACAAGAGCTGAACCCAGGAATTTGTAACAAGCCTGACCGCACACCGAGTTCTGCGTTGTTATCATTGGCCCTCCCAAATTTGACATACTGGAGGTCGGTGGCTTTATTGAACCGCAGTTTTGTTGTTTTATCAAAGCATCTTGATATATACTTAACATCGTCGTAAAAGGTAGAGTCAAAAAGTCGGGCTGTAATTCATGGCAGTATCAATGGATTTCTGATACCAATACCTCCAGTTTCACGTTGACCCACCTGCAAGCCACGCCTCTGCGGCACGCGTCACGAAGACAGAACCACTAAATATAGCTGAGAGAATTTGATCAGCTTTTCATGTTGAAGAACGTGAAGATGAAAGGTACATTGCGGGGGAGCGACTTCTTGGAGTCGAATATGTTCTTTGGATGCATTCTTCTGTCCATACGCACTCAAATCAACAGTCCCACCACCTGCGTCAACGATAAGCAAGCCTTCGCCGTTCTGATTCACACAGGCGCCGTACGGTTAGCACAGTACCGTTTAGACTGGAACCAAGTACCCACCTTTAAAGCTTGCACCGATAACCCGTGGCGTACGCAGAAGTGGAGACCCGCTTCACCCTCGGTCACGAAGTGGATACGAGCTTTGCCTTCATCGGTGTTCGGTACGAGGCGCCCTGCCACGGAGGCTGCCCGAAGTTGTGCTTGTTGTGCGCCTTCCCACCCGTTTGGGTGAGCAATGACAAATTCGGTGCGATTTCGTACGGAATCCAGAAGAGCATCACCACTCATGTGGGTCTCCCGAATAAATGTAAGCGTGCACTGGTAAAGGTAAGCAAGAAAGTCTGTGAAAACATCGACTGTGGTTCTTGTGGGCGGAAGTGGTGGTATCTTCTTCGTGATCTCACTTGTGGCTCTTGGATTGGGTCGCATATGGAGCTTGAACCTGGAGCTGTATGTAAGTATTACAAAGACATCTTGTGGAGGCTCTCAACTCACCATTCGGCCTTTATCCAAGGGCGTTTACTACCTCCAGACGCGTCTACGAAATCTTCCTCCATTTTTGCCGCTTCAGCTCCTGCTTCAAGGAATTTTCCATCTGCGTCATAAAGCACGATGGATGGGACTTTGGAGTCACCACCAACATGGTCTTGAGAGGGGTATCTGAGACACACATCAGCGAATACATCTGCCAGGAAACTTTACACGATAGCGCCAACCGAGTTACGCCTTTGATTTCAGGGACCTGACCTGGCTCGAGAATACTGTGTTGTGTTTAATTCCATTAACAATTAATTTGTGAACGACATCTAAGGAATTACCTGTAACTCACACCGCTAAAGGTAGTCCCTATGTCGAGCGCTATCAAAAGCCTTCTATGGTTGCCGCAATATGGCTGGGGTAATGTCATTCTGGTAATGGTCCGATTTCAAGAGCCTGGGCAACTGTTCTACATGATCACTGAGATTGATAAGCTGGTTTGCCTCGAATCCCACCAAGAAGATCACAATCGGAGATCCTGCTGGATAACGATAACAGATATGATTAAAATCAGTCAGTACCCGCCACAATAAGGACATATTTCAACCTCTAACCTTCGTGAACCACTTTATTCACCCTCGTCGGCACACATGGCAAAGCACACAAACCCGAAGAGGGGAATGGTAACGAGGAGTCAGACCCGTCACAAAGAGGCGTTACCGAGGAAGACATCGAGGGCGGCTGAGAGTCAAGAAGAGAATCAGCGAAGGAAAAAGGTCATGACACGTTCCATGGTACTATCTGCCATGACAGACTCCCAAAGCACCCAACAAAGCAAGGTTTCGGTCGAGAAGACCCGAATCAAACTTTCCCGTACATTGTACCTAGTGTCTACATCAACTGAAGGCCCGGCTGATGAGGGCCAGGGAGAGGTTGAGACAGTCGGAAAGTCGGGACGACGGAAGTGTTCGAACATGAAACTTGAACGCCAGGAGCCTTCCTTTCCTAACAAAGTGGCGAGAGATGAGGGGAGAAAACATAGTGATGCCGAATCTTTCAGGGAGAGACTTGACGAGAAAACCAACGAATTGGATCACCGTGATACCATCTCTGGCGCTGAGATCATCGATTTAACAACAACTTTAAACGATAGTATCCTCCAGTGCGCGGCTTGTATCGCGGAATCAGTGGAGTTAGACGCGTCGATGGAAGGTGGTAGTATGGGGCAAGGAAGCTTAGCAGAGAAACAGGCCATGAAACAGGCCATAAAATCTCTCGGTGGAGACTTGGTAGATGCACTCAAGCAGACAAATTCTGGATCCAAAAGATCTGCCCTTAGGATTTCGTTACAGGTTTGCTTGGTCACCTTCTCGGCAAATGTCCTGCAGGCTTGGTCAAACGAGGAATGCGAGAACAAGATGCTAGGAGAACTGTACAAGAACATCCTCAAGAAAAGTAAGTGCCCAATTTGGCGTAGTAATATGGAATTCATGACTAGCACTCATCAGACCACAAACAGAAAACCAATTGATTGCTGGGCATTGGCGTTCTATCACTCGGGCATCTATGATGTATCCACAACACCAAGAAGCCTTGGTGGATGCAATCTCGAGCACAGTCACTGATATTCTCCTTGTTGCGAGATGTTGGAGCGAAGGTGAAAATATTGGGTCAAGCAGTTTCCTCGAACAATTCAAACATCACTTCACGAGTATTGTCCACAGAACTCTCGAGCTTCGAGTGGCCATCGGTGAAAAAATCACCTCTATGAACATCGATCCTCTGACAATGCGTCCCGGGTCGCCTTTGAGTTATGAGAAAATGGCCGACGCACACGGCCCCAGAGATCCACATAGAGGGCGCGAAGTTGGCGAGGTGCTCTGTACCATAGAATTAGGTCTCGCAAAAAGCACGATTGGGCCAGGAGGCACACACCAGTCCATTCTATACAAACCGGGAGTATTCTTACGATCCTCGCTTGCGGACCTATAGTACTTCTCGGTACAACATGGTTATGGAGACAGCAGATAGTGGATGTTCATAGTGAACTACGAAGAACAGGATTCACATTCACAGGGTGAGGTGAGCTTCGATGAATCGATGGGACCAAGATGAGACAGATGAGACACGATCCCCTTCTCCAATTTTCCGTAACTGCACAGCTGTCAGCCTAAAGTGACGTGTGATAAGTAACACCCTTGATCACAGACTTGCTCCCCGGCCCCAGTGCTATTCAAGTGGTCGGACCCCGTCTCAGTCTGCCCCAGGCCGTGGCATGACAAAACTCGTGATTCAAAATAATTATACACCAACCATCAGCCTGGCAGCATAAGCACACTGGCACAGTACAAAACCTTATGTCCTCAGCACTATCACTGGCGTCCAAAGCGATCTGAGGACCTTTCACTTGCAAGCGCCATGTCTTGACATCAAATCATAAGTCGATGAGCAGAGGAAAAAGAGCGACGGCTTCGTTCATACGAAAAGACATTTTAAAATTGGACCTCCTGGGCAAATAGGCGTTATGGAGCGTTATGGCTCCCAGGGGCCAGTAGACTATTAGGGCTTCATCTTCGTTGGAAAACAAACGAGTTCAGCTACTTCCTTAAGGAATACACATGGGTTGGCAGGCGAAATGCAAGGCGTGCTCATTGGAGTGACTATGCAGAAGTAAGTACTGGCACTATTAGATGTTTGGATTTCTTGTGATCATTGTCATTGAACAGTTATAATAAGTGTAATGATACATCGATTGCCGCTGGTGATAGTGCCACATATGGTGCAATCATCCGCGTATCTGGAAAATCTCAGGCTACTTCGAACCAGTATTGTTGTCATCATGATCGTAGACGATCTCCGCAGGAGAACTGTAGACATATGTGAGTATGGGTAAGGTGAAGTCTTATCTCAAACATGCCTTTGCGTTTTACCCTACATCAAATAAAGCTCCCTTAATAACGTTGATACCACACAACTTGGTAGGATGGAACTGACCTTAAATTTCCAAGAGATGTGCGCCGTAAATTCTGTCAAACCAAACTTAATACACACATCAAAGTTCATGCTATAGTAGTGTCTATTTCGACCAAGTTGTTGACGCGCGCTGCTCTTGAGCTGTCTTACATCCGCGGTTATGGTACACAGTTGAGTATACATATCTGTAACACATCAAGGAAGGCCAAAAATGGTGGCAAAATGATCACAAGCTCACCGGGTTCTTCATCGGTCCAACGAGGATCCGCTCGCGGCCCCCGATAACACAGAATATCGACCCAAATCTGATCTGGAAGTTCATTGATAGAACTCGCTGTTCGGGTGAACCCTTCGTGGAATTCGGTCGTCTCTGAGACTTGAGTATCCTGTGGAACAAGGAGTAGTAGAAAGAGACACATACAACGCCATCATCAACTCACCTTCAACAGCACAACAGTAAAGAATGGTGAAACCATCTCATCCCCTGAAGCATCTGTGTGTACGCGTGCAGAACGGCTTCTGTGTTCAGGATCGTTGGGGCGATAAAGGATACTGCTGTCCAAACCGTAATGATGCTTCGCCACGCGAGCTGTCACAAAATGGTCGACATAAAAAGAGACTCCGCCGTCCGCAACGGCCTTATTGCTAGTAAGAAAGTGAGGGGTCGAATTATGGAGGGATCAACATCTACTCACACATGGCTATCTGGGCGGCAGCAAACAACACCAATGGGTTCCAAGGCGTCTTTGATTTGCATAAAAAGCCAGTCGCTAGCGGCAAAACCCCCAACTAAAAAGACTGACTGTAGTGCATATAAACAAAGACCGTCAGCCGACTGGTAAGAATACTCACCGTTATGGGACGCAGGGCACGTTTACGTTGAGCGAAGATACAATTTATGATGCACTGTACAGATGGCTCAAAGAACTTTGCAACGTCTTTGCTTTACACTGAGGTGAGAAAAAAGTTCAATTTCCAACCTCAAAGGAGGGACCTACCCATCTAGTCTGAGCTGCCCAGATCTTATTCCCAACGTAACATCTTTATCGCGGACGGTCCCGAATCGAATATACTGAGGTTCCGTATGGTTCCTAAATCGTAGCTTTGTAGTCTTGTCAAAACATTGGGTGATGTGATCAACGTCGTCTGCAAATTTAGAGTCCTCAAGCAAGTCTAGATGTAGGGATGCATTGAACACGGGTAGATAAAAGAATGGATAATCGAGCAACCTTGCAGGAAAGCACGAGCATGGGTAGTAACAAAGATTGAACCGTGGAAATAGCCTGGTGATGATGATCGTCACTGGGTTAGGAAATGACGATGAGAAATGGCTTACATTGAGGCGCAGTTATTTCCTGAAAGGATGCTGTAGTCCCGGAAGTCTGGCCGTAAGCGCTTACATCGATTGTTCCGCCCCCAGCATCAACAATCAAAATGCCTTCGCCAAGCTATGCAACGGGCTGAGTTTGGTGTGATTAGTGACAGGAAAAACCAGCTTACGTTCAAGGCCTCTATCGTCAACCCACTCTGAATACAGAAGTGTAAACTAGCCTCCCCTTCGGTGACGAAGTGAACACGAGAGCGCGCTTCCTTTGTATCCGGGATGAGACCTGCGTTGATAGCCGCACTACGCATCTGAGCCTGCTGAGCCCCCTCCCAACCATTAGGGTGTGTCAGAACAAATTCGGTGTGGTGTTTGAGAGAATTCCAGAGTTCTACGCCATTTGCATGGGTTTCTTGAATGAAGGTCGAAGCGCAGCGATACAGATATCGTAAGAAATCTGAGAAAACATCCAAGACCGTCTTGTTCTCGGGAAGTGGTGGTATCTTTTGTACAACAGTAGAGCTAGATTCAGAGGCCGGACGCAGATGCAGCTTGAACCTACGGATTTCATTTATACATCAGACCAAGAAAAAAAAAGAAAAAAAAAAAGAAGTGTGTCACAACTTTATGTATTAGTAATACGTACCACTCTGCTTTAACCCAATCTTCGTCTTCCGCTATATTTTCAATGCCTTCCTTTAGCGCCTCAGCACCCACGGCGCAAACTGCCCCCTCCCGGTTATAGTAGACAATGGTTGGTATTTTCGAGTCACCACCAACGTATTCTTGCGCTGGGAACCTACGTTGGGAGTTAGGTCATTTTCAAGGTGGACGTGTAGGTTACCCACCTAGTTACGCCTTTTATCTCAGGAATTTCACCGGGTTCGAGAACACTGGGAGCGCACGCATAAATCAGTTATTATTCGATGCACACTGAGACTCAAGCCACACGCACCTATAGGAAATTCCACTGAATGTGGTTCCGATATCGAATGCCAGAACAAGTTTTTTGTGTGAACCAGTATACGGCAAGCGAGCGGGCATGATAGAGAATTTTGGTCAGAAGTAAAAGAAATTGGCAGACACGAACGTGCTCTTATGTATGTATCCATCACTTAGGGGAGTGTAAATACCATTCTTTGTCCCTTTTTGACTGCTGACACCCCATTGTCACACAATCCTCAGGCCTACAACGTGTTACACGCGCTGCAAAGTCGGCCTTTTTTCCAAGCAAACCATTCAGTACTCTTCCTACTATCCATGATATCTACTTATATTAAAAGTTTCTTCTCCGATCCCAAGCAAAGCGAAAAGAAAAAGAAAGGAGAACAGTCTCAACCTGCAGATACTAGGAGCAGCGAAATGCAGCAAGAAGGGGACGATGAACTGTTACTTAGTACTGGCTCTAGTGTAGAACGCGTAGGGTCCGTTACGCACCGCCCCCACCCCCCCGAACACGTCAGAAAGCCTGATCAGGCCTCAACGCGCCATACACGAGACCACATCGACACCCGCCTTGGTACGGAGGAGGCGGGCCGTCTGCGGAACTTGCAAGATGAACTCGATACTATGAAAAAGAAAAACAGGAAGTTGGAAAAGGCTTTACTGGTCGAGCAGAACCAAAATAAGGGCTTATCTCAGCAGCTTGATGTCCTCAAAACTCGAAATGGAACTTTGGAGACGGAGTTGTTGACAAACCGAAAACAATACGAGGACTTCTATAACCAGGACTATGCAAGACTGGTTGACGATTATCATCACCTAAGGGAGCACAGCCAGGCGCTGCTAGCAGAGAAGGAACAAGTACTGGAGGTAGTACGAGTTCAATTGCAGTCAAAGACGGCGGAGTTGCAGAGTGCACAGGTGTTTATCAATCAAGCGGACTCACTATCGGCCGCGGACATTATCGCGATAGCGAATGCAGTAAATGCAGAGATTTTGCAACTCACTGCATTACTGTCCGACTCATTGAACTTCGTGGTGGCTCAGTCCGAGGCGAAGTTAACACCGGTGGTGCAGGAATTGATAGGAAAGGACTTGGTTCAGGCGCTCTTAGATCCTGGGACTCAGGACGATGGCATGTTCGACCCCACTATGGTGCAACTCGGCTTGCAGGCCTGTCTTGTTCATTGTTGCTACGAGATCCTCACAACTTGGAGTTTCCAAAACGACAATGGTGTATTGAACAGTACTTACATGAGTATAATTCAAAAAGGTTTGTCGTCTATTTCCTACAGGCTACAAACCTACGAGACAGTCTTTGTTTATGATCTCTGTTTAGAGAAACAATCCGTGGCAGGACGGTGGCGATCCATGACCAGATGCCACACAGGAACACCTCGGGACCTCCACGATTGTTTAAAGATGGTGATACATCGAATTGTATATGTGTTGATGTTTGCGGGATATATGCCAGACGACATGAATACCTTCAAAGATGACCTTCGAGAGAAGCTTGTAACAGTCGTGACACAAACCTTTCGTCTCCGAACTGCCGTTGGGGAACAAATAACCTCGATGGATGTCTATCCAATCGCGTTCATGTCCGGAGCCAGCTTTGATCCACAAATCATGGAAGATACGTACGCGGACGAGAGGAGGGCTGGAAAGAAATTGGATCGAACGGGTCAATTGGTGGCGGGATCGACAGAGTTAGGTTTGAGAAGTTGTATCAAGACGGCTGAGGGCATAGAAGAAGGTATTATGTTAAAATCGAAGGTCGTCCTTTGCTCGGCTCTGGAAGGCGAGTAAATAAATATCAGCGCTCAAGTTTTTTGTATATACTTATACAAATTGCGTTCTCTGTAATTTTTAATTCAAGTTCAACACAGCCATGACTCGAATGTTAACAACGACAACATATCCTGATCCTATCGAAAGTTGGATAGCTACATCAACGACATGGCTTTCACAATGCTAAAGGTCGACCACGGCGACTTAGGGTCCCAAGTAAGGTGGCGGCCGTAGTACAGGTCATGCGCAAAATTTCGGTGTCCTCCCCAACCGCTCACAAATAGCTTCTCCAAGCCCCCGTGCCAGATGGTGAGTATTCAGCGAGACGAAATGTAGAAATAACTTAGATATTGTCCACAGCACGACCACGGCTTTCATTGGTTTCGATACCGCCCTTTAGCACCTCCGCACCAATACCTCGAACGTTCCCTTCGTGACCGTGGTATATGATCGTTGGTATTTTGTTTATCACCGCCAACGTGACCTTGCGCCGGATACCTGAACACAGAATTAGCTTGCCAGTAACGAAGAACACGGATGATGTACCTCGTTACACCTTTGACCTCAAGAATTCCATCAGGTGTAAGGATACTATTAGAGCAATCGTTTAGTAGAGTAGATGGAGATAGCATTCTTACCCATAGTGCCTGTATGAAATCATGATACCACTGAACCATGTCCCAATGTGGAAAGATAACACGAGTTTCAATGTGGGCCTTTGTACTCCGAATGAACAGGCATAGTAAGAGGGATTCGGATGAAGCAGAGGCATAGGGCGTGCCAGAAGGCAGATTTATTAGCAATAGGAAAGCGGACCAACGACTTTTATCAGCATAGACAACACCTTCAGCATAATCACGCACAGCTTCTTAGTGACTACAACCGTCGGGGGGAGGTGTTGTGGGCGCTGGAGAACGAACGTGACCAAATTGTTACAATACTTGACGCAACCCGAGATCAATTGCAGTCAAAGACGGCGGAGTTACAGAGTGCACGGTTATTTTTTCTTGAAACCGAAGGTTATCCTTCGTTCAGCGCTGGAATCGTAAATGCAGATTTGAGCTTAATTGTTGGACGCGTAGAGCTTCTTGTACTTTGCAATTTTTTCAAATAAAGCCAGGCACTCTGAGAGTTATTACATAGTTACGTTGCGCGATTTTACTTTGCCCATAACTTTGGTTGAAAGGTAAGCGTGGTCGAGACTCCAGCCCATACACAATTCGATGTGACCCATTTGATATACCGACATCGGACATCAAGATTTCCAGTAGGCATCATGGTTCATCTTCGTCTGCGCCGGAACCCGGGATATCGTATTCGTAGATGATTTTGGCTGGAGACCTACAGTTGACTATGTGTGAGAAAGAAAGAAAAAGGAATGATATGAAATGTTCCTGTTTACCATGTCCTTTTACCCTGTCGGATAACAAAGGTGTTTAAGCGATTTCGTCATAGCAAGGCAGAGTGCAACAAACCTCTAAATCCCAGCAGATCTGTGCTGTGAACTCTGTCGGGCCAAACTTCAAGCAAACATTGTAACTAATCTTGTAATAGGCGACGGAATTGCGTCCAAGAAGCGGGCGTGATGAGGCATTCTTGAGTGCTCGCACATCAGCCGTCACAGTACAAAGCTTAGTGTACATGCCTATTGTATGCGCTGGAATTAGTAATTAGGAATAGGTTTAAACAACAGTGCACTCACCAGGATCTTCATCGGTCCAGCGGGGCTGTTGTTGTGGCCCACGGTAGCACAAAATAGTCACCCTAATTTTGTCCGGAAGCTTCTTGAAAGATTTTACGCTGCGGGTATATACACTACAAAATTTAGTAGTTTCTAATACTTTTGTATTCTATTAGAAAAGGGTAAGCTGTTGCGTAACCAGTGGACGGAACAAAATACTTTGGGAAGGATAATATCGAAGCCATTCGGGACGTATTCAAACCCTGCACTATTCCTCTTAACAGTCAAAGAACGTTTTTTGTGTTCGGCATTGTTCACGTCATAATGGGTGTGTATACTAATGCCGCAGTGGAAATTCGCGAGACGGGCTGCCGCGATATAATTAATGTAAAAGGAGACACCGCCTTCAGCAACGGCTCTGCTCCTAATAAAATCATGATCAAAATGTGGGAGACAGGTGGGAGTAAGTGGTTTTGCGTTAGCTCACATCGAGTTTTCTGGCCGAAAGCAATCAACTTGAATTATTTGTAAAGCATCTCTCACTTGCGTAAAAAGCCATTCATTTAAGGCGAAGCCTCCGACGAGGAAGACAGACTGCAAGTGAGTTGTAAATGTAACGGAGTCAGTAAGTGTTCGATTGCTTACGTTGATAGGGATGGATGAATTATTACGCTGTGTAACAACACATTCTACAATGCATTGTATCGACGGTTCGAAAAATTTTGCGACATCTTTACTTCAAACAGATGATCATGAGCTTGATTGATTCTGTTATACTCGAAAGATGGGACCTACCCATCAAGGCGCAGTTGGCCAAATTGAATTCCGACTCTAATGTCTTTATCAAGTAGGGTTCCGAAACGGATGTATTGTGGCTCGCTGGAATCCTTGAAATTCAGCTTGGTACTTTTGTCAAAGCACTGAGTGATACGCTCGGTAGCGTTGGCGAACTGCGAATCCTGCAATAAATCTGGGGAAAATCTCAGTGAATGAGGGCACATGAAGAAATGAAGGCCAATAAACCTTCGAGGAAGGTGCGTGCAAGGTTGGTGACAAATGTCGATCCACGGAATAGATCTGAGAGGACGATGGATGAGATAAGCCTGACACTTTTCTGACTGAGAATCCCTTACACAGAGGCGTCCCTATCTTCTGAAAAGACGGCGACGTAGCAGAAGGCTGGCTGTAAGCACTGATATCGATCGTTCCACCGCCGGCATCGATAATCAACACGCCGTGCCCTCGCTTTTGAAGATGTTGAGCAGACGTGTCTCCATCATGACGGTTAACTTACCTTCAAGGCTTCGGTGGTCAACCCAGTTTGAATGCAGAAGTGCAGACCAGCCTCTCCTTCAGTCACGAAATGAACCCGAGAATGCCCGTTCCTCGTATCCAGAACAAGGCCAGCGTTTATCGCAGCCTTTCGCATCTGTACTTTCGGTGTACCCTCCCATCCATTAGGGTGAGTAATCACAAAATTCGCCTGGTCATTCAGCGATGCCCAGAGGTTGATACCATCTATATGGGTTTCCTCTATGTAGCCCTGAGCACAGGTGGACAGGTATCGTAGAAAATCCGCAAAAACATCCACGGCGGTTTTGTTCTTGGGGAGTGGTAGTATCTTGTGCGGGATGACGGGGGTGGACCCAGAGCTCGGCAGCAGGTGAACCTTGAACCTACCCAATCCATGCATTGAACGCAGTGCTCGAGCCATAGCCAGTCACGTACCATTCGGCCTTGCTCCAATTTTCCTCATGTGCGGTACGCTCAATACCATCCTTAAGCGCCTCACTACCAATTGCTTTTATCTTCCCTTCCTGATCATAGTAAATGACTGTCGGTATCCTCGAGGCTCTATCAGTGTTTTTCTTAGTCAGTACTTGAGTACACTCAGTCATGACACGGACGCGACGCACCTCGTTACACTTTTTATCTCAGGAATTTCACCGGGTTCGAGAATGCTAGAGATTTTCCGCCATTAACAATAATTTGGACAGATATCGAGTGGCCTCCACACCTGTAGGATATCCCGCTAAAAGTCATTCCAACATCGAAGCACAACACAATTTTTCGATTTGCACCAGTATACTTCGGGTGGGCGGCCATTTATATGGAAGTGTGAAAGTTTTAGTTTGAGCGAACTCGGATAGCATATCCAAGCTTTAAACTTTAAGCTTTCAGCCTGACGCGGTGAGGTGTCATGTGTGAGGCTAATGGTTAGAGCGCCAAAATAGGTTTCGATGTATCATATCTTTCCCTGCGGATGTGGGACGACGATGCTGCTGCAATTTCACGCCAAAAGCAATGGTACCCAGAAGCAAAAGAGGATTCAGAAAGAACGTTTGGTGGAGAGCAACTCGCGGAGTTCGGATCGAGATCATTATGGCAAAACAATTAGCACTGCCACCATCAGGCTTTGAAAAACCATCCATAAAACCGTCATGTTAGATTATGCCACGGGTACTACCGTATACCTTTGTTAAGTACATTTTAATTTGAGAGACTTCAAAAGTCGGAGGCTATAGACCCTTACAGAAACTTGAATTACATGCTGCACAAAACATAAATATACAACTGGGCTATTAGGAGTCACCTTCTATAGTAGTACTTTGAGAGGGACACCCTGATCCGCTACAGGTGGGGCCCGACCATTACCAACCAAAACAGGTGTCCCAACACTCGTGACGCCGTCGACAGTCAAGTATATATAAGCTGCGTTGAAAAGAGTTTATTTAGCACCTGGAGAAGAAAGGAAGATAGGAAGGGTAGACGTACCAGGGCCTGGTGGGTAGACGCGATTGTTTGGCGGAGTAGTGAATTTTATTGTTTTGCGGTTGTTGGAAAGGGTGGCTTCCAAGAAAACGATACGAGAGCTCGAATGGAAGGCATGCGTAGAGAAACCAAGGTCGATCAAAGCCACTACACCATGTGGTTAATATATATCACCCTCTCAGACCTTAGCGATTGATTTGACATACATTTGATATCTTTAGCCTCGAGGCCCGCTGGAATATTGACGGAGACGGTGAAGTCTTGATTGAAAGCAACACGCTTCGGCACGCCATGCAAGACTGGACGCGCAGCCGTCATGTACGGAGGGTTAAGATACTCTACGCGTAGCTCACTAAAGTAGTACAACAACGTGAAAAGACCGGTCAATCAGTCAGCTATACCGAGATCATAAAGCGATGGGATCAGACGAACGTGGGGTAGTGAACTGTGGAGAAACCTCCATTGGGGTTCGATCCGGCAATGAAGATGTTGCTAGAGGTTAAGGAATCCAAGTCAGATGACGTACATCGAGTAGACGAACAGCTGAAGACGTACCCGCTTGGCGTTAAGGTGGCCGTAGCGTGGTAAAGCCTTGCAATGTTGGAAGTAGGAAGACCTTTACTACTGAACCTCTTTCCGAGAGGTGCGTCAGGCGTATAAATCTCAGGTGTGAACCTATTCAAACAACAAAGAAATATTATTAGTCCAGGCTCGTGAAAACCACAACAAATAGTACTCACGCAGGATTGTCAGCATTTGAGGCGCCAACTGGATCCTTGACACCTAAGTAAGCCGCATAGCCTGTTCTTCCTCCATTGATGATCATCACTTTCCCATCAGGAAGCAATAACATCTCCGGCATGATTCTCCCTCCAAGCATCTTCTCCACTACCCATCCCTTCTTGATACCTTGCTTTGTCAGTGTCATTCTACTACACTGGTCCGATGCTGGGTCCTGAGACGACAGTTCATGTGACTGGAGGGTGTCACTGATATTTGTTCCTCCGCACACCAAGACCTCAGGTATATAGTGTGGTGGGTAAAGTGGAAGCAAGGTCGCAGTTCCATCAAGGGGATTGGCCACGCGAACACCATTTGGGAGGTCAGGAAGGGGTGTCTCAGTATTAGTTTCGATGTCATATATGCTCGATCGGTTGTTTGCTACCATGAAAATCTTTCCATCAGGCAGGGCCAGGAGGCGGGGGAAGAGGTTAGCAGGGACAGAGCGTGCAAGGAATGGGGATGGACGAGGGACGCCGTTGTCCTTGGGAGGGAAAAACTCGAAACTATTGACGGGGTCGGTGTTATAGAACAAACTCCAGTCGTGAATGCCTCCTGCTACGAACTATAGCACAAATAATCCAACTATCAGATATGAACTTGCTAAACAAATACCACGAAACGTACCAAGGAGCCGTCGAAGACGCGGATTGCAGTAGGATACCACCTCGTCTCGGCTAGAACCAAATGCTCTGGATCTTCGATGATGTGGCAGCCCACTCCGTTAGGGTCCTCGCAGGGTTCCATCATTCGAACGAGCATACGTCCATCTGTAGCCGGAATCGAGCCGTCGGGAAGGGGTTCGAGTGACATCCCACCTACACTGACCTAGCCACCAAATTCGTATTCAGTAAGCAGGCCGTTCTCACTCGAAGATATCTGAGTAAGCTTGAAACCTACCATAGTCCCATTACTCAAAAATCCACCACTCGCGCAGAATGTATCCGAAGTCACTTCTAAGGGTGTCACTGTATTGGTCTCGAAGTTCCATATTGCGCCCCACGCAGGGTGACCGTTCACCTTCAACGGGTTGTCCTGAACGCGATCGAAGAGGAGCGCTAATGTAGGGGAGATAACCACGGTTTCGACCGCAGTAATACCCGTCGTGCCATTCTGGATGAGTTGCCACCCCGATTTGGGTGCAAGGCTGTCACGTGGTGATGCGTGGACGTCCAGAGCATGCAGAATAAAGGAAGCCAAAGGGAGTACAGATGATAGACGGCGCATTGTGTAGAAGGAAAAACTTGATCGCTGGATCCGATGGATGTTGTAACATCGCATGTGTAAGTGCTTTTATAGGCCCAAGATTCAGGCAGAGCGCTTGGGGAAACGTTCCCGTCACGGTGCTATGCCATTGCTTGGGCAGCTGCAGTTCTACGAGGGGTGTAGTAAGCCGGAAGGGAGATCGGAAGGACTGTCAAGTGTATTCTCAGCATGATCAATCACTCACCTGTGGCGCATGACGGAAAAGACCGTACCAAATGGGGAGAAACAGCTGGAGCTGTCCATTACAAGTTAAACTGTTGAAGATGTCCTGGTCTACCATTGGCTCCCCTGAAATGTGTGTAAGCCCGAGTCAAGTCGTGAGCAGTCGTAAGCCCGAACTTCGACAGGCTTTGACACTGAATTGCATATTTGATTGATTTGGATCCGACATAGTATGGAGATCACTGAGAACATGTGTGACGTTTGCCATTAATAACAGAGCAGAACAGAGCACGAATATGACCTACTTAAAATAACCACCAGCGCCGGCTGCAATGTAAAGAAAAAAGCAGGCAGAGTCGGTAACGGAATCAGTCTCCGATGGGCCAAGTAACATGTTACTCCTTCCCAACCAGTACCAGCATCGTTAGTAAGTATTCGATATCGCCTATTAGCCCATGCCGGCCATGATGTTACTATATAAATCAGGGCTCAGGGGAAATGCAATGAAACACGTGAAAGTTTCCTTTTGCACGATTCCACTACCTTGGTGAATTGAATTCGATATTGTTATCATGCACGGCATCGTCCATCAGTCTTGTTGACCACGACACCCCACCCCGTAAGCGGATCTGTGTTCTTCAATTCAAACGAGCCATCAAGAGCGGAGCTAGTCATTTTGGTCATCAAGAATTTCCAATTTTGCAACAGCAGTCCTATGTAATCCCCCAAGATTCTGGAGAAAGCTATTTCAAGCAGAGCATACTACTCAGAGCAGGGTAGGAAATGAGTTAACAGGACTTTTGAGGGATGGATAGGTACCTGCCTCAAAATTAAGTGGCATTCTGCCATACGTCTCGACATATTTGTGAATGACGGAGAATCTTGGATACTAACCCGAGCCCTGGGATCAAATTTATAAAGGCAGGTTACTGCCAAGAAAAGGGGCACCAATATGTAGAAGATGTTAAACCTTGTTAAACATAACATCAAGTCATGCAAAGGAGCCCCTGCGGTCGTCAGATTGGAGATGGCTGTCTCGACTCTCAAGCGGAACTCGGGGCTTGCATTCTGAGAGGTGACCGTGGAAAAGACACAACGCGTACATAAGTACAAAGGTCGCGCGTCCAAAACTGGTACTGTCACTGAAAGCCCTGCCATGCCCAAGTCTTGTTACAACCCATCTTGCTCGATGAGTAGCAGCATGGTTAAGGTTCAAAAACATACCCATTTCTTTGGCCGTAATACTTGAATTTTTGTATGCTCCAGTTTTAGCGCTCCGACACGAGTATCAAGCTAAGCACATATCATTATTATATGCAGCCCCGGCCAGTAATATTTCGTTGTAGAAGCAGAGACACGAAAGATGTCTACATTCTTGGTCGCCAATCGAACACTGGACGCAATAATTCCTGAACGTAAAAGTCGTTTTGAGCGGAATGCTTGAAGGAAGATCCACAACATACATACCAATGCAATGTTGAAGTTAAATCTGTAAACAGGTTTTAGCGGTCATGATTCCAACCGGGAAGCACCCTGCACGTCCCAGTCGAGCCGGACTACCATAACAAATATGAACGACCCAGTCAAAAGGTTTCCCTTTACACGACGCTTTGCAAAACACGAGCATTCGTGTATATATTCGGCGGTGCCATCAAGGACAAAAGACCTCTTAAGTACCAAACTCTTCCAGGCCTACAGTGGGCGAATGCGCTGATGTGTGTGAGCCGATAATTTCAGATAATTCTTCCAAAGTGATCAAAGAAATATTCCATCTCCGCGACGCTGGCCCAGTCGGTGGAACTCACAAAACGTGTTCATGGAAAGTGCCGAAAGCCACACAGAAGCCATTGTGCGATTCTCCACGATGCCGGTGCAGTTTCCCGGACAAAGGAGACGAAAGTCGGTTATGAGGAGTGTGCTCACGTGGTAGATCTCTTTGCTCCTTTCTGAGTACTTTAAAAAATCTGGTACTCGCCGCGCATTATCCAGAGCTCTTGGGGACCCCACTTACGACCTACGACCTTGTCAACGCTCGACATACCATACACATATTTTGGGACTCACTTACCGCCTCACGCTGCCCCGTGCACCTTCACTGGACGAAGATACCCTTGCTAGATATTTTCTTTTTACCTGCCAACGCGCCAAAATTCCACAGGCTGAGCGATCAGAAAGATGATCAGTACGCGACTTTCTATCCTGATGGAATGGTCGTTCAGTAGGCACTTCAAGTCTCCCGCTCCTCAGATATCGCAGGGTGTTTTTAATGAAGATGTGAATCAATCCCTTCTAAATAGTATTTAATGCCTTATTGACTGAATTTACAGAACGACACCTACCTCCATAATGTTTTGAGCGCCCCAATGCCAGCCTTCCATCTGTCCCTGCCGGAGGACTCCAGTCGCCCAGTTTTGTCTCTTAACGCACTTCATAAGGAGCTTGCCGAGTTGGAAAAAGAGACGGCTGTCGTGCCTTGGTACCAGTGCATGCGACTTAACCCCAGATTTGGCACCATTGCAGACCATTTGACTGGTACGGGGACTAGATGGCCACGCCAGCAACCTGTACAGGTCGACGAATACACCGAAATCGAAAGTATTTTTGAGCTTTTTGATGACAATGACTACGGCGAGGAGGCTCTTGACATCGCCGCCCCCACCCCGGTTATTCCTCTAGGTCCCACGCACGCCGCCCTCGAAGCCGAAGTTGCCTTCGAAGTTCGAGCATACACATCTACCCTCCCTGAAATCCTTACCCCTTTATATGGGACCTTTGAAAACGAAGCGGCCGACGAGAACAGGGCTCCTTCCCCTCCAATTGTTCCCTGTCAGGATGGGGGCGAGATCAAACATAGGAATAATGAAGGCGTCGAGACCAAGAACACGCGCCCAGTATTCGTCATCCCCGGCCCACAGGAGAGGGGAAAGCGGGAGTCGTTCAAGGTTTTGCATTATGACGAGAAGGTATCACCGTTCAGTGAACGGGTTGAGGTTGCCGATGGCAAACCAACACGATCTCCAGTTACATCTGACGCGGAATCTGACGCGTCGATAGGAAGCCTCAGTGGTTGTATGCATCTGGATACAGTGGGATCTCTTGCGGTTCGAACGGGGTTTGAGGGTGAGTTGAAGGTAGTCGTGGATGAGGACGAGATCTGTGGTCCCAATGCGTACGGTGTTTTGGCTCGGGCAGTTCCCTATGCTCCGTTTATGCTTGCTGGCATCCCTCCCCCACCCATCCCTCCTGCATCCGATGATACTCTACGTGGCCAGGCGACAATTCCAATTGAATGGAGGCCGCTCCTGCCTCTTACTCCTCATAGGCTCTCGCTTCTTAGAATCCTCAATAGAGGTCTCTAGTCGATTGGTGGAGAGCCAACTCCTCAAAATGCAAGGACTGGTTCACGTGCACGGCGTCGAGTCTTTGCAGTTAAGTTGGTGGGCTGTTGTACTGTTAAGTAGTTGCTTTTTCTTTGTTATCATTTGAATAGAAAGCATTGCATACCTTAGAATGGAGTCGTATGTAGATACTAGCAGTGGCACGAAGAGAGACTGTGCCCGAGTTTTTGAGGTTGTCAGTTGTCATTGAAGTTGTTTACATACCCACTGACAAACAGCCTAATGAACATCAACTCTATCACGAACCATCATCAATTTGCTCTCCATCCTACTCCTCGAATCCTGGTTATCATTTGCAAATTCCAAGCAGTTCAAAGGTCTAAAAATCACACACTACTATATGCAAACGCCCAGTACGACCCAGTCGCCTCAACACGCGCAACATGATCGAGACCTATAATTATTTACGGATTGGGTGCCCCTATTGCGCCGATCGCATATAATGCCCCCTAATTCATTGTACGCCTCTTTGTCTTCTCCTGCATCACCTTGAAGAAAGGATGTCACCCTCCAACGCCAACGTTCCCTACGGCCCCATGTCTCTTATCCTGTTATGTATTATGGTATACTTCCGCTCGGCTGCGATTAATTTCGTAACAATGGTAATGGCCACTGGTAACTCGCCTTTCGCTTTCGCCAAGGCCTGTGGTATTTGGCCCTCGGACATTCTCTTTGTTATTCTGAGCTTCGCTGGCCCTCGCATCGCAATTGACCTATGGAATTGGATTCATGTTGATCCTCGCTCTCGTGAGTCCATTAAAGCTGGGTGGGGGGAACGGCGGCTGACCCCACAGTAACCGCAGGGAATACATTGTCTACGTCGCCTCTGGGTGCCTCTCAGCCAGTGTTTCCTTCCCCCTGGTCACCATCCTGGTTCGAAATTATACAGTCAGTCTTTTACGCGGTCACAGTCCGGGAATGCCTTCCGTCGATGGTCGATCTTTGCCTGTCAGCCACCGTCAATGAATGGGTGCGCAACATCGTTGGCGTCGTCACTTTGATCACTTCTCTTGCTCCAAGCCTCATTCGTAATGGTCTTACTGGTGTCATCAGTGCAATTTATCTTCAAGAAGCGGAAGCAGTCCCTGTCGTCGATCTATCCGACAATACCCTATGCCAAACTCCATCGCCACCCAAGAAGAAGCTTTGGATCTTTGTATCTCGTGACAGCCCCAGCACGCCGTCTCGCCGTCATGTTCTGCGTCCGACAGCCCATAGCGCGGATATGTCGCCGCTTAGAGATGATACCACTGCGTTTTCCTGTGTTACGGATGAAGATTCGGACGGCCCCAATGAAATGGAGTTCAACGCCGAGGGCTCATTTTTCTCTGCGGACATCGAACATGAAGAATTCGTGGAGGACCAGCTAGTCTTGGAACAAGAGGTACTGTTGGATCTGCAGCCTGAGGAGAACATTACTGGGGAACGTGATTACGAGGACTCTTTAGACATCTGTGACGACGCACTCATGCTCGAGGAAGGTCTTATTGCGGCTGGGAACATCGAGGACGCTGTAGTAGCACTCGTACCAGCTGGACCCTTGGTCGTCCTTGACTCTGAACAGGATATCTCTATGCCCAGCTTGGAAATTGGCGATACGGCTTTCGTCGCAGAAGGAGCACTATTGGTGGATGATAACTTTGAGGACTTCATAGCGGCACTCATTCCGGCGGCACCCTCAAGCACTGTGGATTACGAGCAAGATATCTCTATGCCGAGTTTGGACATTGGCGAAGCGGCTTTCATCACCACAGAAGCGTTGTTGATGGATGATAATTTCGAAGACTTCGCAGCGGCACTCATTGGGGCGGGCACCTTCAATATCTTGGACGACTTGGATACTCCAACCCGTGGCCCAAAGATCGTGAATGATGAGGCCCACATTTTTATTGAACAGCCAGTGCCATCTTCCGCTGTGGTCGCTCCAACAACAGCACCCATCTTCTCTGCCAAATCTATCCGTAGGCCCGAGATCGCTGCCCGTCATCTTCCTGACGAAGGCCGTATCTGCTGTGCTGATTGGAGCGCTGAAGTCTCCCGCGAGGAGCAGTTCGATCAGATTGACCGAGTCATCGCTGGGGATGAGGGGTTCGGTAATGATTTACACGACTTGGGCAAGGGGATCAGGGCGGTAATGAAGGAGCTGGGAGGACAGATGCCCGATACTCCTCCAAAGGTGCACAGCATTCCTAACCTTGACCTGATAGAGGCCTCTCCACCGGCGAACAAGAATGCAGAGGCAGGCCCTTCACGCTCTGCTAACACGTTTCCTGAATTCTTGGAATTTGCCGAGCCGATTATACTGTCTGGCTCCGCCAACGGGTCCTTCGATGAAGACGCCAACACCTCCCTTGCTTGGCTCCGCCCTCAAGCCCGCAAGTACGAGTCCCTCTTATCAACCCCGTTGACCATGTCAGAGCCCCCAGATACGTCAGACGAATGGAAGGGTGGCCCGTGGCTGGATGAACTCAGGGCCCAAAGGAAGCTGGAAGATGCGCGGGCGGCGGCATGGGAGGATTCCCATCCATCATCCTTGAAGGGTGACGATGGAGGCGTTAAGGACCGTTCGTTAGACGACTTCGACGATAGTTTAATGTCGGAAGTTGAAGAGAAGTGTACGCCTGGCGCGGAACTGATGAAGAGCTTGGGATTACAGGTACGTTTCATTTTTTTAAATGCCCCCATGGTTCTCTCCAACACTTATTATCTTTCCAGTACGAGGTCGAGCCATCTCAAGAACCCTCCACTCCAGTCAAGCAAGCAGCTCTGGTAGCCATGCAGCAATTGGAGGACTCCTCGCTCTTACCCACTACGGTAAGCATTATCTCATCTCCCCTTTACCACTTTGGAGACTCATGTCTATTCCCTTTTCTTCTTGTAGTATCGAAATAGATCACGCACGCGCGAAGAGTATGGAATGGAAGTGTTCAGCCTATGGGGAACACCGCCTCGCGGATGGACCTCATCTCTTCGTCATCCCAATGGTCCTCCAGCGCGCTCGGCTATATCTACAGCAATCACTCTCACTCCAGTGGACGTTCCCTCAACATTCGTTGCACATTCAACACTTAGCCCCATTGGCCCTCCACCCTCTATGCCTCTTCCTCCAGTTCCCGTGAAAGTACAGCACACATTCTCAAATGACATCGGTCCTCCACCCTCTTGCCCACTGCCACCGCTCCCTGCTCCTACCCCTGGCCTCAAACCCAAGCCCGTGATGCAACTGGGCTCCGTAAAACCTCGCGGCGGGAGGAAATCCGCTCCGGCTGTAACTGTGTCTGTCGTGCCTGTCCCCGCTGTGTCATCGTCTCGGCATGTCTCGGCTCCTCCTGCTCCTCCTGTCCCGGTCATAACAAAGACCAGGGTACACCGTGCTCCTGTGGCTGGACCTTCTAAGCCGGCAGGAAAAAAAGGGGAATTTCTCCACCCTAAGGACGCACTCAGGGTCAAGGTGCTCCCAGTTCCAGTTCCAAAGCGTGTGCCGTTGGCGGCTGTAGTGACCAATCTCCCTGCCCCTCCCAAGCAGGCCCCAGCTTCCAACCTTGCTCCCGCCGTTCCTGGGTCCAGCAAGCTCCCTTCGGCGACGCATCTTAAACGGCCCTCCTTATCTATCCCCGCCCCCGCCGTCCATACTAAACGCGCGTCACTTTCTGGGGTACCTAAACGAAACGCGGTTAAAATGGCTGTTCTCTCCTCCTCTGTGCAGCCGCCCCTAGGGAGCAAGGGGAACGAGGTGGGTGCCCCGGTGAGGAGGAAGTCGGAGCGGTTGGCTATCTTGTCGTCTGCTACGCAGCCACCACTGGGGAGCAAAGGGAACGAGGTTGGAGGCAGTAATGGAAGCGGGTTCGTGTCGAGGCTGTTTGGCCCGCCGATGGTGAAGAGGGCATACGCGTCGGGAGGTAGATAATGTGATATGGTGTGTTTCGGTTACTCTTCTTTGTTTGCTTCTCTCTCTCTGTTTCTCTCTCTCTCTATCTGGCTCTGTATCTCGGCCTCTGTTTCTCTGCCTCTCTTAACTTATCTCTTATTTATCTATCTACCTATCTCTCGATACCCCCATCTGCCTGCTTTGCACATACCCACTCATAAACATCCATACCACATATCAAGATGAGCCGAGAGGCACTCTTTCAAATGAATACCACTAGATTATCTTCTCACTATAGGATCGTGTGATGCGTGACCTGAAACGATCCTAACTTAAAGAACTCTGATAACTCGACATGTTCATACCATCGATGAGGGAGCCAAGTTATTCATGTCTCGTGTGCTTTACTTCACCGATCGTGACATCACTATCCGGATCGAAGATTCCAATGGACGAGGCCGTGCGTTGACATCGTGCGCTTTATTCTTCTATTTGCATCGACACTTTGCTCCCTGGACACAAATCGCCTCACGATACCCCGACTGTTGGGGATCATGATCATATGTCTGGGTCCCGAACTCTTGAGAATGCTTACCTCTTCTGGGTTGAATGTAGCAGTTTCTAGTCTTGTGCCTATCGCGCCCCCGTGTAGGGGGGTGAAGGTGAAGGAACGACCAATGGTGCCTTATAACAAGTAACAGAACTGGCCAGAAAGTTCAGAAGGATTAGGTATCGGCTAGCTCGGACTTCCCAAACTGGGCAACAC
>JABCKU010008168.1:0-63191 GCA_018221655.1 Myochromella boudieri
CCGAAACCCATTTCCAAGAAAGGTCTTTCCGACATGTTGGAGGTGTGTTATCCCTGCCTCTCACCATACTTACTGATTCACACTACCTTTGCAACTACCAGCGTCATCTTATACACCTCAAGGTCGTCCAACAAGAGCTGCGCTCTTTCAGCGGCCCTCGTTCTGTTGTTATTCCACCACTTTCTAATACCTCGTTTGAATCCGCTTTCACCACCAACCTCACCGCGCCGTGGGGCTTAAACGTCCAAGACAACGGGCTTATCAATCCTCTCGCGGGGATAGGCCTTATAGATGGGAAGATGCTGTAGCATGGCAGGAATATTACATAAATCAGTGTTCCTTGGCTGTATCGGCACCATCGGTGCTGCGGGCAAGTATTGGGGGGCTCGTGACTTGTGGCAGAGGAATTCGAACTAATCCCGCCACCACTTTCAGTGGATTATTGGTTGGATACGATAACCAAATATGGCCTAACGTGAGTTGACAGCTGGTAGCCATCTTTTTTGGGCGTCAGGCTTTGAAAAAAAAATTTTCATCCTCCTTGTATACCCAAATTAATAGTATATGTGCACATCTACAACGTAATGATTACATCAGAAAGAGATTCGTGTTCTTTTACCTTGTTGGTGTGCAGTTCTCGAGTAGTTCTCGTCGGTGGATCGTTGGTGGGGAAGTCATGGTAGAGAACGTCATTGTATGGCAAAGAAAGTCACTTGGTAGGCTGTCCACATGCCTACACGCGTGGACCAGAGACCCCGAGAACCTCTTGTAATATCCACTTGTAACGTTGAAGCGCCATGCGGGGCTCATGTTAAGAGAGGATAGAAAGAAGCGGTCGACAAGACATCAGCATAGATCCTCGTGTGAGGCTATAAGAGCAATCTGAGCAAAAGCACCAATGGACTAGACCACGAAGTACTTGATAGGATGAGAGCGGCGGTGCTGTAAGATAAGTATTAAGCTGGGCGATGCGAGAAATAGGCTGCAGAATATCAGAGGGAAACTTGACAATATCTGGAGTTGTAGTTGAAGATCCTGTATAGACGGGCTCATCGGAGTTGACCGATTGATCGTCCAACCGCAAAGAAAGTGTGACGTTAGTCTGTCACAGCCTCAGGATACCACCAAGTATTTGAATCATATACAGTAATGTGGACGGCGTCAAATGTGGACAGCGTCAATAATAACTCTCATAGCGGCCGTGTCGATTATAAACCAGCGTGGCGGCATGTCCCGGTTGGGGCACCAGCGGCATCGGTTGCCCTCTATTGCCTAGTAGCCACTGCTTGTTCCTAGTATCAGCAGCCCTACACATGGACTCATAGTAGCAATGGCCTCCTACTCTGGCCATGGTTCTGCCAGTGTTAGCGATCACTTCAACCCCGCCTCATACACCCGCCACTTTCTCGGCTCACCCATATCCTGGCGCGCTGGCTCCTTTGGTGTACGCTTCCCTCAAGGCTCACTGTCTGCTAAGCTCTTCAGCTCTCTCGAGTAAGTCTTTCCTGCTCTCGCCACAAATCTAGTATTAATTACCCCACAGGGACCCAAGGAGCTCGACGTCCATCGACGCTCGGCCGGTGCTGAATGCCTTCAACGTCTTTGACCGAGAAGGCGAGTTGACCCGCGACTACAACTGTTGCGGTCTGTACTTGCCAGATTTGCATGAGCTGCTCGAACACTTTGAAGAAGTGCATGTCCTCGTTGTCCATCCCACTGGCCCAGCTCAGATCACCGTGCCGTTCAATCCCCAACCTCTGGATGGTTCCACGCCCCATCCGTTTAACTCGGACGATATGGAGCTCGAGCTTGATTTTGACAACTCCACTCACCCTGCACCCCCGTTGTATCCTCACTCAACCCACAGCTCGCCTTCATCGTCGGCACCAAGCCCCACCCTGGCTCACTTTGCCCACCAGTACGGCATCCAGAGCCACAATGGTAGCACATATTCTTCGCCTTATACTTCCCAGCCACCATCACCTCGCTCGACAAACTCGAGCAACAACGGCCGCTCGAATATGCAGCCTGTCGCCGTCCACACCTACCCAGAAGAGGCCTTCAATGCATATACTCGCTTCGCTGCCGATTATTCATCACACATGCCGGGCACCCAATTCAATGGCACCCAGTTCAGTGCCAGTGGTAGTGAGGAGATTGTTGTTAGTTCCCCAGCTTCCACTCCGCCCCCGCCCGTATTCAGCACCCAAATTCACCTGCCACCTCCGCCGCCTTCCCTTCTCCTCTCCAAGCCTTTCCGCTGCCCCAAGCCAAACTGCAACAAGTCTTACAAGCAGGCCAATGGCCTCAAGTACCACATGACCCACGGCTCTTGCAACTTTGCACCCCCGAAGGACCTCGAGCACGTCAAGGATCTCCTCGAGCGCAAGCGCGAGGCAAACAGCGCCTCTACTACTAGCTTAGCTCGCTCTGCATCTCTCGGTGCCTTGGGCCTCGATACATTGACCACTAATGCCGCAGGCGAACCTTTCCTCCAGGGTCTTTCTGCCGCGTATGGTGACCTCGGTGCTATCACCGAAACTGCGCTCCGCGAGGTTGAACGCCCATTTGCATGTGGGGTCGGTGACTGCCAGAGGCGGTACAAGAACATGAATGGCCTCCGGTACCACTACCAGCACTCGGGTGACCACGGTGCAGTGGGACTTGCCCTTCTCGCCAACGGGATGCACGAGTGCCTGGGGAACTCTGGTGATGGCAAGGGAAAGAGAAAGAGCACTGGTGTGCCCGAGGATAAGGAAGGGCGGAGGAAGGCGAGTGGATATGGCCTGAGTGCTACGATGCAGAGGACTGGATCGTCGGTCACTGCTACGGGGGAAAGAGGCAGGAGCGCCAGTATCCCTGTGAGCCGTGTGACGAGGGTCGGCTACGTGGAGACTTTGCCTGAGAGCTGGCATATGAATGATGCGATGATGCCGTTCACGCCAGTGTATACGAACTCGGCTGGGGTGCGGAGCCAGTCGGTGTCGCCTGCCCATAGCCAGCGGTCACCTTTCCAGCAACAGACGTCCCCGCATCTCCAGCAGCAGCAGGCTTATCAAGCCCAGTTTGCGGAGCTCCAGAGGCGGCAGTACGTGCAGGCGCAGGTGATACAGACACAACAGCAGCAGCAGCAGCAGCAGCCACAGTACCTCGCACAGCAGCAACAGGCTCAGCAGCAGCAAGAGCGACAATTCCTAGGACGGGCTCGGCTCCCAGAGGGCGGGTATAGCCCGACCGCGATGATGCAGAGCACCGAGTCGTCAGTCGACCTCTCTACCGCGTATGGTGTAAAACTTTCTCCTTTTGGATTGGCGGTATCATCCAGTGAAGAACAGTCTACTCAAATTCCATTGGATTCTGCTCCTCATCCCGACATGGTGATTGAGCCGGATTATAGCTCCACATCGTACACGAATGCCTCCACATCTAAGCCATTATCGAGCTTAGGTGTGCATAATTCAGGAATCAATATTGACAGCCAGGCCTTGGGCTTATCAGGGTTAATAACCAAGCTCGGGTGGATACTTGGCAATATCGAACAATATAGGCAGCTCCTGAAGTGCCAGGGCGACGAAGCTCAGAATCTCCTCAATTCCTTCCAATCTGTACGTCATAGAACTCATATATTCCCACCGTCCCCTGATTCCAAATCCAGCTATTAGATATACCTCAGGTAGACATGATAACTCGACGTAACCTCGTTGTGGCCACCCAGCGACTTTCAGTGAACACAGGTCTCTTTCCGAAGTGCTACGAGCTTAAGAATGTCGAATTGGAAAGCAACTATCGCGTAAAGGCTGGAGGGTCTGCTGATGTCTACAGAGGTAGAATTGAAGGTCAGGTTGTGTGCCTGAAGGTAGTGCGAGTATTCTGTGATTCAGACGTGAATCATTTCTTAAAGGTCGGTTTTTCTCCTGACTCCCAAATGAATGTTTCTGAAATACATCCCACGCTTAGCTTGTGTCAAGGGAAGCCATACTCTGGGGCCAACTTGATCATCGTAATGTACTTCCTATATATGGATTGTATCGATTCGAGAACGGTCTATGTTTTGTGGCTCCTTGGATGGAGGCAGGTGACATTGTTCAGTATCTGAGACAGAACCCCGGGGCACCTCGTCGTCATCTAGTGCGTTCCTACTAAGGTTCAAGGTAGTAAATCTAAGCCACAACTCACACAACTTGTATCTAGGCGATGGATGTTGCACAGGGATTACTGTATCTACACGAGAAAGGAATTGTACACGGTGATTTGAAAGGAGTAAGTTGGTGCCTATTGTTTTTGATCAAATCTGATCCACTAATGTTACAAATAGGCAAATATCCTCATCAACAGCGGAGGGATTGCTTGCATCGCAGACTTCGGCCTTTCTTCGATATCCGATCCTGGAATAGCTGCCTGGACCTCACAATCATCGGCTGCATCGAAAGGAGGGACATCGCGGTGGCAAGCACCCGAGCTGTTTGACGTAGAAAGGGATGAGGTGGTGAATAACACCGCCGCCAGCGATGTGTATGCCTGGTCTTGCGTGTGTTTTGAGGTAGGTCTTCATCGTTACCCATTTTCAAACGATAACATGTATTCTAACAAAAGTTGTTTCTCTAGATTTTCACTGGCTGTATACCATTCCCAAATATTCGGCTTGATCATACCGTCGTCCTGCAAGTTATGAGTGGTAAACGGCCGTCCCGCCCAGACGCGTCGAGCCTATCTTGGACCACATGGGGGCTGACACTGGCTACCTGGGTTCTTATGGAAGACTGTTGGAAAACCAACCCAGATGAACGTCCTACAATGCCGGACATCATTCGTCGACTATCCCTCGAACTTGACGAGGATGTAAGATCCATTGCGGACGAACCAAGCTTCTTGTCACCAGCACATTTTCGCCAGAAGTTAAGCCATCCGGTGAATGTCGTGAGCATATCTGCGATCATAGGTAATATCTTAAATGGCCCTTGAAACTGAGGGATGATTCATTGTATGTAGGCTTACTTTAAACCTAATTGTGCGCGCTCACAGTTCATTTGTCATTAGCCTGAACTGATCCAATATTGGTGTCGGATTGTTCGAAACATGTTAACCGGGCTGATTCCCCACACTTTGCAATACACGAGTGGTAGACAATGGCCATTCTCTTCAATGCAAGGGATTCTACAAGACTACAAGGCTCCAGCGAGAGAGATGAGGGTGGCTCTCTTTAGTGGAAGGGCACTCGATGCGACTCACCGAGGCTGACTACCTTGCAAAGATATATTATTATGAATAATTAATGGTAATTAGCACAAAGCCTGGGTAGACTCGTGGCCAGCCGTTATAATGACTCGGAGGACAATTCACTCGATATGACGTTGCCTGGACCTCAATCGTCAACTGCCATTGCGGCCGTGGTGAGTGAAGTGTGGCGACATGTCCCAGCTGCCTCAGCCTGAGTACCCTCTATATCCGCGACAACCTGAACAGCCCTGCACATGTAATGACGTGACGGGCTCTTTCTTACCCTGGTTCTGTTAGCGGCCACTTCATCCCCGCCTCTTACATCCACATTTTCTCAGCTCACCACCCATCTCCTGGCGCACCGGCTTTTTTGGCGCACACTTCCCTCAAGACTCACCATCTGCTTAGTTCTTTAGCTCTCTCGAGTAAGTTTCATTTCTTGTGTACCGGTCTAGTATTAATCAACCCACAGCCACCCGAATTACTCGTCGTCGAGCGAAGCACGGCCAGTACTGAATGTCTTCAACGTCTCCAGCCGCGAGGGCGAGTTGACCCGCGACTACAACTGCGCGTGGTCTGCACTTGCCAGATCTGCATGCCATGTTCGAACGCTTTGAAAAAGTCCATGTTCTCGTTTTCGATCTCACCAGCCCAGCTTAGATCACCGTGCCTTTCAATCCCCAACCTCTCGACGGTTCCAAGCTCTACCCAGTTGACTCGGACGGCATGGAGCTCGAGCTCGATCTTGATTACTCGGCCCATCCAGCACCCCTGCCGTATCCTAACTCGACCCCCAGCACGCTTTCGTCATCTGCACCAAGCCCCACCCTGGCCCAGTTTGCCTACCAGTACAGCATCCAGAGCCACAGTACCCCATATGCTAGCACACGTCCTTCGCCTTATATTCCCTAGCCACCATCACATAACTCGACAAACTCGAGCAACAACGGCCACCCGAGCATGCAGCCTATCACCGCCCACTTCCCCAACGCTGGCTCTAGCACATTTGCTGTTCTCACCCGCACATAAAAGACCCTCAATGCCTACGCTTGCGTGGCAACTGATTACTCATCACACATGCCTGGCACCCAGTTCAATGCCTGGGGTGCTGAAACGCGAGGTGGAAAACGCCTGCGGTGGCGACCCAGCACGGTCTGCGTCCATCGGCGCCCTGTACGATGCTATACCTGAAATCGGGCGCGCAAATATTCCTCCTTTTGGATTGACGATATCACCTGGTGAGAGCCAGTTTTGCCAGATACCATCGGGTTCTGTTCCCCATCCCGAAAAGGAAATACAGCAGTACTACACATTCTACACGAGTGCCTCCACATCTAAGCCATCACTCAGATTAGGCGTGCATGATTCTGGGATCAATACTGGTTTCTCAGGGCTGATAACCAAGTTAGGGTGTATCTTCAGTAACGTCGAACAATACAAGCGGCTTCTGAAATGCCAGGGCAGTGATGCTCAGATTCTCCTCGATTCCTTCCAGTCTGTACGTCATACAACCCACATACATTCCCACCGTCCCCTGATTCCAAATCCAGCTATTAGATATGCCTCAAGTGGACATGGTAACTCGACGTAACCTCGTTGTGGCCACCCAGCGACTTTCAGTGAACACAGGTCTCTTTCCAAAGTGTTACGAGCTTAAGAATGTTGAATTGGAAAGCAACTATCGCGTAAAGGCCGGAGGGTGCGCCGATGTCTACAGAGGTAGAATTGAAGGTCAGGTTGTGTGCCTGAAGGTAGTGCGAGTATTCTGCGATTCAGAAGTGAATCACTTCCAGAAGGTTAGTTTTCTTCTGACTTACGAATGTATGTCTCTGAAACACGTACCCTCCTTGTAGATTGTGTCAAAGGAAGCCATACTTTGGGGTCAACTCGATCACCGTAATGTACTTCGCATATATGGGTTATATCGATTTGAGAATAGCCTATGTTTTGTGGCGCCTTGGATGGAAGCAGGTGACATTGTCCAGTATCTGAGACAGAATCCTGGGGCACCTCGCCGTTATCTAGTGCGTTCCTACTAAAGTTTGATAGATCTAAGCCACAACTCTCACAACTTGTATCTAGGCGATGGACGTTGCTCAAGGATTATTATATCTTCACGAGAAAGGGATTGTACATGGTGATTTGAAGGGGGTAAGTTGGTGCTTCATTATTATCGATCAAATGTGATAACATTTTACAAATAGGCAAATATTCTAATCAATAGCGGAGGGATCGCTTGTATCGCAGACTTTGGTCTGTCTTCAATATCTGATCCCGGAATAGTTGCCTGGACCTCTCAATCATCAGCTGCATCGAAAGGAGGCACATCACGATGGCAAGCACCTGAATTGTTCGACATCGAAAAGGATGAGGTGGTGAACAACACCGCTGCCAGTGACGTGTATGCATGGTCTTGTGTATGCTATGAAGTAAGTCTTCATTGCTACCCATGTTCAAACGACAACACGTAACCCAGTAAACATCGTCCCTAGATTTTCACTGACTGCGTACCATTCCCAAATATTCGGCTTGATCATACTGTCGTCCTGCAAGTCATGGATGGTAAACGGCCGTGCCGGCCAGACGACACCAGTCTATCTTGGACCGTATGGGGGCTGACATCGACCATCTGGGCTCTTATGGAGGACTGCTGGAAAACCAACCCAGATGAACGTCCCATAATGCCGGACATAATTCATCGACTATCCCTCGAACTTGGCGAGGATTCAAGACCCATTGTAGACGAACCAAGCTCCCTGTCACCCGCCCATTTTCGACGGAAGTTGAGCCATCCAATGAATGTCACGAGCACATCCGCGATCATAGATAATATATTAAATTCTTAAGAATTGGGTGACTCGAATGCATAGTGTGTAACCTTGCTTTGAACCTAGTTGCGTGTACTCATAACCTATCTGACATCAACCCAAAGTGATTCGCTATGACATCGGAATGCTCGGAGTGTGCGAGCCTGTTTGATGTATCCACCGCTGTAAAGCTCGTAGAGAGGAGTCCAAGCAACCTGTTGAGGGGTATTTTAGGGCAGAGGAGACGGCAGTAGATGACGACTGTCCTTTCGTGCGCAGAGAACTCTATGAGACTCGGACAATAGAATTGCGGTGGTAGAAAGTCCGTCGAATGAGTTATGCGGCATACCTAGGCTCGTCCCGAGGCAGCTGTGTTGGAACACATAACGGCAGGTACGTAATCTCTAGCCACACTTTTCCAATGTACCTGTGTAGACGACACGTTGCGGCTTGAGGGGTCTTCAAGTGTACCAAAGATACAGAAGCAGTAGGCATAGATCCTTGCAAGGTTGGAAAGGTGAAGGCATCAATGGTGGACTTGAAACACGCACCAGTTAGCAGGCTGCAGGATGAGACTCAGATCGGTATCTTGGTGGTATTGGGGTGGAAACTTGATAATTCTCGAAAAGATCCTGGAGGGATCCAAAGAAAGTGTAACTTCATTGGTCCCTTGTCAATGTCAGCGTCACAGCCTTGAAGCAGCCACGATCACCACAACGATGGCAGTTGGCGCTTTCCACTCCAAAAATGAGGCCTTACGCTATATTAGAGGATCTATAAACTATTTCCTCCGTCTTCGCCCCAAACCAAAGCTTAGACGACCACGCTATGGGCTCATATGGTAGCTTCTTTCATGGCTCACCCATGTCAATGTCCAGCTCTGCTGGCAGCCTCTTTCTCGGCTCACCCATGTCCTGGCGCGCCGGCTCCCTTGGTCCGCGCCTACCTCAAGACTCACAGAGCTCACCGCTAAACGCCTTCGAATCCAAAACCTTTAACCACGAGGGCGAGCTGGCTCGTGGCTACAACTGCTGTGGCCTGCATCTGCCAGATCTACATGCCCTGCTCGAGCACTATGAAGAAGTTCATGTCCTCGTTGTTGATCCCACTAGCTCGGCTCAGATCACTCAACCCTTCAATCCCCAACCTCTCAGTGGCGGTTCATTGGACTCGGATGACATGGATCTTGACCACGACGACGGCCACTCACACATACAATCCGCCGCCGTCCACTTCCGCAACACTGTCCCTGACACGCCTACCGTCCCACACCCCCAGCCGCAGCAGCAACACCAACAGTTCCAGGGTCAGAAGCAGCTCGCAGACGCTGATGCGCAGGCCCAGGCGGATTTCGTTGAGGCTCTGAGGCCGAAGCTTGAGTTCCCGCAGCAACACCAACAACAGCAGCAGCAACATCATTCTTCCCCTCCAAAGGATCTCGAGCACGTCATGGACCTCCTTAAGCGCAAGCACCACGAATACGAAGGTAATAATGCCTCTAAGGGCGGTCTAGCACGTTTGGCGTCCCTTCGTGCCTTTGGCCATGACATACCCACCACCAATGCCGCAAGCAAGCCCTCCCTCCTGGGTCTTCCTGCTACGCACGCCGACCTCGATACCATCACCGAAACAGAGCTCTGCAAGATCGAGCGCGAGGTCGAGAAGCGCGTGCGCCCATTTGCGTGTGGGATAGGCGACTGCCAGAAGCGGTACAAGAACAAGAACGGCCTTCGGTACCACTACCAGAACTCGGACCACGGGGCGGTAGGGTTTACCCTGCTTGAAAACGGGTTGCACGAGTGTCTGGCGATCTCCAGGGAGGGTAAAGGAATGAGGCAGAGCACTGGTATGCCTGAGAATATAGAAGGGCAAGAGAGGGCGGCTGGCGCGAGCACGGTGATACAGGGGATTGGGCCATCGGCTGACCTTTCTACCGCGTATTGTAGCCCCGGTACCATCACCGAAACCGAGAGTGTAAAGCCTTCTTTTTTTGGATTGGCGATGTCACCCAGTGAAGAACAATTTTTTCGTCCATCATTGGATTCTGCCTCTCATCCCGATAGGGAAATTCAGCAGTGCTACACATCCTACACGAGTGCCGCCACATCTAAGTTATCACCCAGCTTAGGTGTGCATGATTCTGAAATCCTTACTAACAGCCTGGCTTTGGAATTACTAGGGTTAATAACCAAGCTTGGGTGGATCCTCCATAACATCGAACAATACAAGCAGCTCTTGAAGTGCGAGGGCGATGACGCTCAGAATCTCCTTGATTCTTTCCAATCTGTACGTCATAAAACTCATACACATTCCCACTGCCCCCTAATTCCAAATCCAGTTATTAGATATGCCACAGGTAGACATGGCAACTCGACGTAACCTCGTTGTGGCCACCCAGCGACTCTCAGTGAACACAGGTCTCTTTCCAAAGTGTTACGAGCTTAAGAATGTTGAATTGGAAAGCAACTATCGCGTAAAAGCCGGAGGATCTGCCGATGTCTACAGAGGGAGGATTGAAGGTCAGGTTGTGTGTCTGAAGGTGGTGCGAATTTTCTCGGATTCAGAAGTGAACCACTTCCTGAAGGTTAGTTTTATCCTAAGTCCCAAATCTATGTTTCTGAAATACACCTCACGCTTAGCTTGTGTCAAGGGAAGCCATACTCTGGGGCCAACTTGATCACCGTAATGTACTTCCCATATATGGGTTATATCGATTCGAGAATAGCCTATGTTTTGTGGCTCCTTGGATGGAAGCAGGTGACATTGTTCAGTATCTGAGACAGAATCCTGAAGCACCTCGTCGTCATCTAGTGCGTTCCTACTAAAGTTCAAGGTACTAGTAAATTCAACTTACGCGATTTGTATCTAGGCGATGGATGTTGCACAGGGATTATCATATATACATGAGAAAGGAGTTGTACATGGTGATTTGAAGGGAGTAAGTTGGCGCTTCATTATTTTCAATCAAATTTGATAACATTTCACAAATAGGCAAATATTCTCATCAACAGTGGAGGGATCGCTTGCATTGCAGACTTCGGCCTTTCTTCAATATCTGACCCTGGAATAGTTGCCTGGACTTCGCAATCATTGGCTGCATCGACAGGAGGGACATCACGGTGGCAAGCACCTGAGCTATTTGACATCGAAAAGGATGAGGCAGTGAACAACACCGTCGCTAGCGACGTGTATGCATGGTCTTGCGTATGTTACGAAGTAAGCCTTCATCGTTATCCTCGTTCAAACGACATCATGTAATCTAACAAGAGTTGCCTTTTCAGATTTTCACTGACTGCGTACCGTTCCCAAATATTCGGCTTGATCATACTGTTGTCCTGCAAGTTATGAGTGGTAAACGGCCGTCCCGCCCAGACGAGACGAGTCTCTCTTGGACCGCGTGGGGGCTGACATCGACCATTTGGGTTCTTATGGAAGAATGTTGGAGAACCGCCCCACATGAACGTCCTACAATACTGGACATCATTCGTCGACTATCCCTCAAACTTGATGAGGATGTAAGATCTGTTGTAGACGAACCAAGCTTCCTGTCACCAGCGCATTTTCGACGGAAGTTGAGCTATCCGGTGAATGTCATGAGTACATCCGCGATCATAGATAATATAGTTAATTCTGAAGGACTGGAAGACTCGGATGCATCGTATGTAGGCTTGCTTAAACCTGGTTGTGTGTACTCCTAACCCATTTCACTAGGACATCGGAACACGCGGAGTGTGTGAGCCCTTTCGATGTACCCATCATTGCAAAACTCATGGATGAGGAGCATAAGCAACTTGCTGAGGAGTATTTTCGGACAGCGAAGATGGAGGACGAGAAGGAGTTCTGGAGGTATGGATGGTAGACACCAGCCGTCCTTTCCTGCACAAAGAACTCTATGAAATTCAAAAGCTGTGGCGGCGGGGCCCACAGACTATGCGGAATGCCTAGGCCCTTCTACAGTCAGTTATGCAGTTTGTTTCCAAGGAGTCTCGTCCACCCCTTCCGATATCCTGGCATGTGGGGAGATCTACGTTATATGACAGTTGGAGCTTGTTGCACGGCTGTTCCAGCACTCCAACAAGAGAAGGTAGCATTACTGTAGCACAGCAACAGAGGGAGCTTGAGCTTGAGATGGAAGGAACAGAGGAAACGGAACGACAGAACTTTTGGAACGAGATAGCGCAACAGGACACACTGGCACCCAAACGTCATCAGGAGGAAACCGAACAGAGGGAGAGTATAGTACAGGAGAAGGAAAAGCAACTAATTAATCTGGACACCGCCTTTGTATATGTGGTGGAGAAACGCTTCTGGGTGGCCTCGTCGACAGGGCGGGAGGCTGCCATTCCTTTGGATGTTTGGTAACGGAGGGATCAAAAAACTCCCACGAACAAATACCATATATGTCCATCCCGGATGGGCAAAAGGCTACTACTTACTCTGCCACCACCAAATGGGCCGTACATCATGCATCATCAACAGGACACTGGACAAACAATAGATTTTGTGCCCATGACAAACCCCTACATAGGCTGGGTCAGATTTCCCTGGTCACGAATCGGGTCACTTGTCGACAACTGCCCCTGTTAGTGGCGGTTCACAGCATAAGCAATTCACAATCATCACAGCCATGTCCGCAGTCATCGGCGTGCTTCACATCGCCTTATGCTATATTAGCAACCAATTTCCTCCCTCCCCGCCCCAAACCAAAGCTCAAATAACTCGGACTACAGTATGGGCTCATACTCCGGTTCTGCTGGCAGCCGCAGTAGTTCCCCAGCTTCCACCCCGTCTTCGCCCAGGTCCGGTACCCAAACACTCCCCCCATCAATCCCATCTTCCCCTTCTCGCTCCAAGCCCTTCCGCTGCCCCAAGCCCAACTGCAACAAATCCTACAAGCGGGCTAACGGTCTCAAGTACCACTTGAGCCATGGTTCCTGCAATCTTGTACTCCCAAAGGACATCGAGTACGCCAGAGACATCCTCGAACGCAAACGACGCGAGCGCGTGGCAAATAATATTTCTGTCGACGGACTAACACATAGCGCATCCCTCAATCCTGCCCTTGGTTGTGAGACTTCCATTACTAAGGCTGCGGGCGAGCCCTTTCTCCAAGGCCTCTCTGCCGTGTACGGTGACCTCAGTGCCATCACCCATACCGAACTCCGCGAGGTTGAGCGCGAGGCTAATAAGCGGATGCGCCCATTTGCATGCGGAGTGGATGATTGCCAGAGGCGGTACAAAGACATGAACGGCCTCCGGCACCACTATCAGCGCGTGGGCGACCACGGCGCGGTCGGGTTTGTCCTGCTTGCAAATGGGACACACGAGTGCCAGAGGAACTCTGAGGAGGGGAAGGAAAATAACACCGGTATACCTTCCGAAGCCAGGAAAGGGCGCAGGGGCGCAGGTGGATGTGGCCCGTGCACGGTGATACAGACAACTGGGTCATTGACCAACCTCTGTACCGTGTATGGCGAGCTCGATGCCATCGCCGAAACCGAGCGTGCAAACCTTTCTCCTTTTGCGTTGACCATAGAGTCACCCAGTGAAGGTCAATCTCAGATACCGTTGGATTCTGTTTCCCATCCCCAAAAGGAAATCGAGCGGCATTACGCATTCTACACGAGTGCCTCTACATCCAAGTTATCGCCCAGCTTAGTTTACGATTCTGGAACCAATACTGACAGCCAGGCCTTGGATTTGTCAGGACTGGTAACCAAGCTCGGTTGGATCCTCGGCAATATCGAACAATACAGGCAGCTTCTGAAGTGCCAGGGCGATGAAGCTCAGAATCTCCTCAATTCCTTCCAATCTGTGTGTCATAGACCTCGTATACACTCCTACCAGTCGCTGAATCCCCTTTCAGCTGTTAGATATGCCACAAGTGGACATTGTCACTCGACGTAACCTCGTTGTGGCCACACAGCGACTTTCAGCGAACACAGGTCTCTTTCCAAAGTGTTACGAGCTTAAGAATGTCGAATTGGAAAGCAACTATCGCGTAAAGGCTGGAGGGTCTGCTGATGTCTACAGAGGGAAAGTTGAAGGCCAGGTTGTCTGTCTAAAGGTAGTACGAATATTTTGTGATTCAGACGTGAACCACTTCCTGAAGGTTAATTTTTCCTGACTCCCAAATGAATATTTCTGAAACACACCCCTCCTTTAGCTTGTGTCAAAGGAAGCCATACTTTGGGGTCAACTCGATCACCGTAATGTGGTCCCTATATATGGATTATATCGATTCGAGAATAGCCTGTGCTTTGTGTCTCCTTGGATGGAAACAGGTGACATCGTCCAGTATCTGAAACAGAATCCTGGGGCGCCTCGCCGTTATCTAGTGCGTTCCTACTAAAGTTCAAGGTGGTAAGTTTCAGTTGCAAACTCACGTAATTTGTATCTAGGCTATGGATGTCGCCCAGGGATTGCTGTATCTACACGATATAGGAATTGTACATGGCGATTTGAAAGGGGTAAGCCCCAGGGCCGCCCATTATCTTTAATGAAATCTGATCACATGTTACAAATAGGCGAATATTCTCATCAACAGCGGAGGGATCGCTTGCATCGTAGACTTTGGTCTTTCTTCAATATCTGATCCTGAAATAGTCGCCTGGACTTCGCAATCGTCGGCTGCATCGAAAGGAGGGACATCACGGTGGCAAGCACCTGAGCTCTTTGACGTCGAAATGGATGAGGTGGTGAACAACACTGTCGCGAGTGACGTGTATGCCTGGTCTTGTGTGTGTTATGAAGTAAGCCTCTACCGTCACAACGACAACATGTAATCTAACAAAGGTTGACTCTAGATTTTCACTGGCTGGATACCGTTCCCGACTATTCGGCTTGATCATACCGTCGTCTTACAAGTTATGAGTGGTAAACGACCATCGCGGCCAGACGAGTCGAGTCTATCTTGGACCGCATGGGGGTTGACACCAACGATCTGGGATCTCATGGAACATTGTTGGAAAAGAAACCCAGATGAACGTCCTACAATGCCGGACATCATTCGTCGACTATCCCTTGAACTTGACGAGGATGTGAGATCCATTGCGGACGAGCCAAGCTTCCTGTCACCGGCACATTTTCGCCAGAAGTTAAGCCATCCGATGAATGACATGATCATATCTGCGATCATAGGTAATATCTTAAATGGCCCTTGAATACTGAGCGATTCAGATTCATTGTATGTAGACTGACTTCAAGCCTAATTGCCTGCGCTCACCACTCATTTGACATTAACATGACCCGCCGATCCACAACGATTGCTCCTCTCAATATAAGGGTTCTACAAGACTTAAAACGCTCTGGCGATAGAGATGGGTGACTCTTTAGCGGAAGGGCGCTCGATATGAGGCTGGCTACCTTGCAAAGATATATCATTATGAATAATTAATGGTAATTTGAACCAACCTGATATCGAAGACGATGTTCTATTCGTCATGACATGACGTTACAAGAGTGCCAAAATTTAAAAGCGTAGGCTCAACTGTTCGACTGCTAAAAATGTTTCTCAACCTCCGAGTATCTCATAGTCTATCTCTATTGCTAGGCCCACAGACGGATGCTAGGTGGATGACCTCAGTGCTTCGTGAGGAGGTCACCATTCTGTTCAGAAAGTGTGACCTTCAAAACCTGTCCCTGTCACAGCCTCACTGTTCGAATTCTTAGCGCACAGCCCCATCCCATAATCACCACGTTTTCTCAACGTTTTCTAAAGTTATAGGCCAGCCAACGCGGCTATGGCAGTCAGACTTTCATTGCGTTTTCCCCTGTTTTCCCTGTATCACTCCAAGATCTATAAACTCGAAGGGACCAAGAACTCCTAAACCCGCTGCTCTACCCCTCTGTCAAAGACGTGCAACGGCCGCCGATGCCTATAGATGCACTGAGCGAGATGGGCCAACAGGATACAACGGTCGTTATTGAGATAGAGGCTAAGATTCGTCAGTATGAGGCTGTGGTTGAACCAGAGCTAGAAGGCGAGGCGGAGTGGGAGAGATTTGTTTCACCAGGACTCTCAGTGAAAACCAGGCGCCGCTCTCGTTCTCGTTCTCGACTTCCAACTAATGCCATTTCACTGTCTGGCCCGCCCCGTCTCAACACATCGCTTACTCCTCCCATTGCTCCCCTCTCGTGGGCCGAGATGTACTCTTCGTCAAGTTCTTCATCTACTTTACCTCCCTTTGGAAACTTGAATCAGAATAATACTGTTACTGGCGAAGAACGTATGGCTCCTAAACGGGGACGCAGAATATCTCTTCGCAATTCTGAAAGCAATAATACTACCACTGATACCTCGAACTCTGATACCCATCCGACCTTCCTGAACGCGCCTAGCCCCCTGCCGACATTCTCCAATGTGCCTCCTCCTCTCGGTGAATCCACAAATTCGATACCGTTAAAGCGAGGGACATTACCAAGTCGGACAAACCGGGCCAGAGACCAAGGTAACCGAAGCCCCAATCAGCCCCAACCACACCCCCAGCGTCCCACAGCCCCAAAGTTACCCAGGGATGACCCATCTCGTCGCAACCCAAATAGTCCACAAACACTTACGATACCAGACACTGAAGAACAAGTCGTGTACCTGCCAGAGTTGTACAACTCACATGCTCTTGAAGAAAGTGGGGTAAGCTGGATCGCAGCCTCAGGTAACTGGAGTGTCCAATCAGTCTCAATTACATTCTCAGTACTTTGTAGTTCCAGAATTGCGACCAATTGACGACGAAGACGAGGAGGAATCTGATTATGATAGCGACCGCCCCAGATCTACCCGATCGTTCGACGGCTTCTCATCTCTAGAACGCGAAGCTTATGATGCCACATCTCTGCAGGTTTCCTCGTCTTTTGAAAGTTTCGCCTTCAAGTCTGAAAATTCTATGGCTACTTCCCCTTCACATGTATCTCGCCCGACTGCGTGGGAGAAGGTCGTCAATGCACCCCTACGAGGATCAGGCACAGGGCGGCGTCCCCAAACGAATAGTATTGTCAACCGGGACAGGCATGCCCAAAGAGACTCGTTCAATCGTGAAAGTGGAGCAAGCCCGATACCGCCACTTACATTGACAAACCAATCAAAAAAGCAGCGCGCAATGTTTTCCCCTTCTGAAATGACGAGAGCACCTGAAGAACAGCGCGATACCTGGACTCAGACAAACAGCTTGGATATATCAGGGCTTATAACTACACTCGCGCATATCCTCGGCGACGTTGAACAATACAGGCAGCTTCTGAAGTGTCATGGCGATGACGCTCAGAATCTTCTCAATTCCTTCCAATCTGTACGTCATAGGATTCATGTATGCATTACCACTCTCCATTGATTTCCGATCCAGCTATTAGATATACCGCAGGTGGATATGAGGACTCGACGCAGCCTCGTTGTGGCCTCCCAGCGACTCTCAGTAAACACAGGCCTCTTTCCGAAGTGCTACGAGCTTAAGAATGTCGAATTAGAAAACAACTATCGCGTAAAAGCCGGGGGGTCCGCTGATGTCTATAGAGGGAGAATTGAAGGTCAGGTTGTCTGCCTGAAGGTAGTGCGGGTATTCTCTGATTCAGAAGTGAATCATTTCTTGAAGGTTAGTTTTTCTTCTGACTCACGAATGAGGGTTTCTGGAACGTGTACCTCTCCTCGCCTTGCAGCTTGTGTCAAAGGAAGCCATACTCTGGGGCCAACTCGATCATCGTAATGTACTTCCCATATATGGATTATATCGATTTGAGAAGAGCCTATGTTTTGTGGCTCCTTGGATGGAAGCAGGTGACATCGTCCAGTATCTGAAACAGAATCCTGGAGCACCTCGTCGTTATCTAGTACGTGCCTACAGCTCACGGTGGTAAAGTTAAGCATAACTCACATGATTTGTATCCAGGCGATGGATGTCGCTCAAGGATTACTGTATCTACACGAGAATGGAATTGTGCACGGCGATTTAAAGGGAGTAAGTTGATGCTCATTATTTTCAATTCAATTTAGTTACATCTTGCATATAGGCAAATATACTCATCAACAACGGGGGAATTGCTTGCATTGCGGACTTCGGCCTTTCTTCAATATCTGATCCTGAAATAGTTGCCTGGACCTCTCAATCATCGGCTGCATCGAAAGGAGGGACATCGAGATGGCAAGCGCCTGAACTATTTGACGTAGAAACGGATGAGGTGGTGAACAACACCATCGCCAGTGATGTGTATGCATGGTCATGCGTGTGTTATGAAGTAGGCTTCATTGTTATCTGTATATAAGCGACATGTAATCTAACAAAGTTGTCTTTCAAGATTTTCACCGGCTTCGTACCATTCCCAAATATTCGGCTTGATCATACCGTTGTTCTGCGGGTCATGAGTGGCGAACGACCGTCTCGCCCGGTCGAGTCGAGTCTATCTTGGACTGCATGGGGGCTGACACCGACCATCTGGGCCCTTATGCAAGATTGCTGGGAAAAAAACCCAAATGAACGTCCTACAATGCCACACATTATTCGTCGACTATCCCTCGAACTTGATGAGGATGTACGACCTGTTGTGGATGAACCAAACTTCCTGTCGCCAGCACGTTTTCGTCGAAGATTGAGCCGTCCAATGGACGTCATGAGCACGTCAAGGATCATAGATAATATGTTAAAATGGTAAATGGCCCTAAAGAACCAGGGGACTCAGATACACCGTATGTAAGCTTGCTTTGAACCTAATTGCATGTGCTCATAAGTCATTTAACATCAGCCAGACTAACTTTCTATGGCGAAACGTGTGAGTCGGCTCGATGTACCAACCATTGCAAATCTCGTGAATAAGGAGCCCAAGTAACCTATCGAGGAGTCTTTTAGGGCGGAGGAGACAAGGGATGAGAAGGAGTTCTGGATGAATCATTGACGGTAGATAACGACCATCTTTTCGTGTGCAGAGAACTCTGCGAGACTTGAAGGCTGTGACGATGGAGTTTGGGCGGTGGGAAGGCCATCCGATGAGAAACTGACTACAAGTTACCAACTGTGTAGCACGCCTAGGCTCGTCCCCAGCCCACTATGCAGTTTATTCCCAAAAACCCTCGCCTATCCCTTCCAATACCTGGAGCCACCTAAATGGCATCCTGTCACTCACTGCCAACCGGAATTTACATGGAGCGATTGCGTATAGAAAAGGAATGGGCTGTTGGTGGTATAGTTATTAATACCATGATAGTTCGAACCTGCCTACAGTGTATGTCAAAATGTGGAGTTTCACGAACGAACTCATCAGCGCCACTAAATGTGTCCACTGCCTAGCCTCGTGACTAGACATGGCGCCGCAAGCCCCGAGGCACCCATTGAAGGAGAAGAAAGGGTCAGTTTGTCAACCATTGTATCCAATATGAATTATGTCAAAAAGATTCAGATATTACACTCCCTGCGTGTAGTAAACATTGCCATTGAACCAGCCGGATGAGCAGATATTCGACCCGTGGAAACAAGGGTTACCAATATTCTCAACACACATAACGAGAAATTATAGTTAGCGCACGGCCTGGAAGTGTACATCTTTTATGTGAACATTCCCCCTCTCAGCCCATCGGTAAAGCAAGACCACAGAACACAGCCGTACAAACTCCAACACCACCCAGGGAATTTCGTTCTCCATTAACCTGCACAGGCACTTTCTTGTCACCCAAATGTCGAAACTCAAGTACTTTACCCCCAGCTGCGGCGCTTCGGGTCTAGCCGGCGATTACCTCCGCAACCAAACCCAGAACTTCCAGTTCGCCACACGGTGTTACCCTGCCCAGCCCGTGCCTCGGCCACACAAGACATAACCCAAGCCAAGCCTAGGCACAACTTACAAGTCGTAGTATGTATAACAGTATATACTTACTACGGTGCGCGACCGCGGCCCCCGCGCACCACGGTACTACCACCTAAATTAAGTTTCCATTCCAACCGTTTCTCGCCGAGTACAGACTTCCGGCGTCCGTCAATTGCTATCATGTATCTCGAACACTCTCACTTCGAAGCTCCCCCTTGGCAAGGTGCGCGACCGCGGGCCCCCGCGTACGTCGGGGAGGGGGTCTTCTCGCCACTCTGGGATGAGTCCGTATTTCTCCGATGGGCCTTCGCCGCGTCAAAACTGGACCCTGGTGCTATATGGATATGTATCCTACCCCGCATTGTCGCTCCGGTGTTCCTATTGTTCCTGTTGACCGTCGATGCATAATTTGCATAACTTACGAGATGGTGCTTCGGGGAGGGGGGGCCAATGTGTAATATCGTTGCCCGTGCATGCCGGCGCCACTCCAAATAGTTCGGGATCCCTCCCCGAGGTGCAGTAGTGCGGTCTCTGTCATCCGCTACCCTGCATTATCGCTAAAGTTCATGGGCAAGTCATCTTGACTCGCCGAACTTGAAGCTTCGTGATCATACTTGCGGTCCCGCACATGTCGCACTTAACAACTTGTAACTTTGATTTCGAATATCACCACCACTCTATTCCTACAACCCGAGTTCTCCCTAAACTCGAAAAGTACATCCGGAGCTCAAACCACGTTCTCTGGCATTATCCGCCATACATGTCCGTTCGTTCCCTCCGTTCATCCGTTCATCCGTCCGTTCGTTCGTCCGTTGACAAACTGACAACTTGAACGAATGGCACTTTACAGCAGCCGTTTTCCATCAACCTTCGATCAGCCGTCAATGCATTGACTTACCCCGCACTCACTCAAAAAAAAGTCAGTCCCTTAATCATTTATCTTATGTCCATTGTCTATACATTTGCCGAGAGGGCAATCGCCCGCGTACGCTGGAATCGGCTACCTATCTTGAAGTTTGCCCCTGATCGTGGCCTGGCAGTGCCTGGTACCCCGCATCCCTCGAGTCAACTACATAAAATGTTGTCCTCGATTACTTTTTTTTGACGTGGACTAGTGGTTACTTCGACTTTGGTGGCCCTGGAAGAAGGGTGACTCGGAGTCGTGACGGTGATATGAGGCTGGATATATGAACGCACGTTCGTTGGTGTACTCTGGATGTACTGTCGTTGCTCGTCCCTCCACCTCTTCAGCTGCGGCGGAAGGCCATATTTTTGATAAGCGAAGTGACGTAGTAGTACATGCACAGCAGCGCAGTCTCTCGTTCAATTTCCAGTAATAGCCTCCGTGCGCAGGCATCGAGACGGACAAAGGACCCCGCGGATGTGCCTCGTACATAGCTAAAGTCCACACTGCCCCAAGTGATCATGAAGTTCTCCCACTCCTTGGATGATCATTGGAATGAATTGGTACAACACTCTCGCTCCACTCTTCGCTGTCATGAGTGTGCCAGTGCCAGTGCCGTGCCAGTGATTTGGTGTGATGGTGGGACTTCAAAGAGAGAGGAGAGGCGAAACGAATTCGCTGAGTTGGAACGAGGGGTCGGGTGAGGGCGCAGAACGATGATGGTACTTGTAGCATATACGCCGCTGTCGCGTCTCCTAGTTTGTGCATTGCATTGGAAGCGAGTAGAATTGTTTGTTCAACTTCGAAGCTGGGTAAGTTATTTGGTTCCCCCATCACTTGTTGGATTATCATGATCAGAAGTGATCGTCCGCTCTTCCTCCCAAATGGCAAACGCAATCAACTTCTTTAACTAGTACAAAGGGCTTTCTTCTAGGTGCACAAAGGCATAACCGAGGGTTGGATACCTTGTCTAATTGTGTTCGGATCTTGGACGTAGGAGGCGCATGTGTTGAGAGGGAGACACTGTTTCGGGTGAAGGATGATCGAGTGGCTGTGGGCTCATCCCGGGGTGGCAGTGTTCAGTCCAGGCACAAGTCTCGGTGCCTCGTTAGGCGCGTCTCCTAGACACGTCTTGTCATTGTGTGTGCTGTGTGATGATACACGTAATAACCGATGCTGTATTTACATTGTATAGACCGACAATGAATGGAATAGAATGTGATCATAGCTTACGGTATAATAGGGATCGGATCGTGCCACTGTAAACTTGCTGGGGGTATATGTCGATCAGGTGTCGATGGTATGTTCCGTCAACGTAGTTTCTCCTTTGGTTTGAGCTTGACATATACGCCGTCAAGGTTCTCGGGTCCTTTCCGAGAGATAGATACATTGGATGCTCTCACCCCATCTAATCTTACAGTAGCGCGTTATGATTGTGCCATTTATGTCTGGTTGGACGTATGTCAATCAGAGCTGAGTTTGGTTGAAGATTCCAGTATGTTGAAGTGGATCTGAGAAGCCCCATTGAGAGTGGATGTCGGTGCCGGCAATGGAGGTATCCAGAAGATGCTGAGTGATGAGGTGAGGTGGCAGTGATTAGAATGAGCTGGAATTATGGGATCGACGGTGGGATGGGACCACGAGTAGTATCGACGACGATGACGATGACGACGACGACGAGAGAGACAGTGGCGAGACGAAGGGGGAAAGGTTTGGGCGGGATGTGCCGTACAGTCAGGGGCATGGACGGTTTCGAACAATCGAGCCGAATTGAGCCGGGTCAGATAGTAAGCAAGCCGATGCGTGTGAACACAGAATATGATGTTTGTGGTTCGAGAGGTTGGATTAGTATTAAACCTCTCTCTTGCTACAATGGCGACCTCGCAACCCATCGCCCTCCCCGCCCCAAATCAAAGCTCAAACGACTACGCTATGGGCTCATATTCAGGTTCTGCTGGCGGCCACTTCAACCCCGCCTCTTACACCCGACACTTTATCGGGTCACCCATCTCCTGGCGCGCCGGCTCCTTTGGTGCACGCTTCCCCCAAGGCTCACCGTCTGCTCAGCTGTTTAGTTCTCTCGAGTAAGGTTCAAAGTACTTTGTCTGCATTCTAAACCTAATTTGCCCACAGCCACCCAAAGAGTTCGTCGTCGATCGACGCACGGCCGGTGCTGAATGCGTTCAACGTCTTTGACCGCGAAGGCGAGTTGACTCGCGACTACAACTGCTGTGGCCTGCACTTGCCAGATCTGCATGCCCTGCTTGAACACTTTGAGGAAGTCCATGTCCTCGTTGTCGATCCCACCGGCCCGGCTCAGATCACCGTGCCATTCAATCCCCAACCTCTCGATGGCTCCACGCTCCACCCCTTTGACTCGGACGACATGGAGCTCGAGCTTGATCTTGACAACTCGACTCACCCGGCACCCCCGCCGTATCCAGGCTCGACCCGCAGCTCGCCTTCCTCGTCTGCCCCAAGCCCACCCCACACTCCCAGCAACCCTACTCTCGCCCAGTTCGCCCATCAGTACGGCGTCCAGAGCCACAGTAACCCATACGCCAGTGCACACTCTTCACCTTATACCTCCCAGCCACCATCACCTGGCTCCACAAACTCGAGCAACAACGGCCACCCGAATATGCAGTCGGTCGCTGTTCACTTTCCCAATGCTGGCCCCGGCACACCTGCCGTCCTCACCCACCCAGAAGAGGCCTTCAATGCCTACGCTCGCTTTGCTGCTGATTACTCATCACATATGCCGGGCACCCAGTTCAATGCCAGCGGTGGCGAAGAGATTGTTGTCAACGACTATAGTGGCTACGGCGGCCAGATGCCCGCAGGTGTGGCACCTGTCGGTGGACAGCAGTCCCAGGGACAGCAGTGCATTCCTCCAGCCCTTCTCTTTGCTTCAACTTCCAACGGCGACTCCCGTGCCCCTAAGCCTCCCAGCCCTACCGCCACTGCCGCCACCAACAAGCTGAAGCTCAAAGTCCGTGGCGGAGCCCACTCATCCTCCTCTACACCCAACACACCCTCCACCGCCTCCTCTCTCACGCCCTTCAACAGTAGCTCCCCAGCATCCACTCCACCTCCACCCGGATCTGGCACCCAAACACCTCTGCCACCAGCCCCGCCTTCCCTCCTCCTTTCCAAGCCTTTCCGTTGCCCCAAACCCAACTGCAACAAGTCCTACAAGCAGGCCAATGGTCTCAAGTACCATATGACTCACGGCTCTTGCAACTTTGCACCGCCAAAGGACCTTGAGCACGTCAAGGACCTCCTTGAGCGCAAGCGCCGCGAGCGTGAGGCAAACAATGCCTCTGCTGGTGGCCTAGCACGCTCCGCATCTCTCGGTGCCTTGGGCCGTGACTCACCCACCACCAACGCCGCAGGCGAGCCCTTCCTCCAGGGTCTCTCTGCCGCATACGGCGACCTCGGTGCCATCACCGAAACCGAGCTTCGTGAGGTCGAGCGCGAGGCCGAGAAGCGCGTGCGTCCATTCGCATGTGGAGTCGGTGACTGCCAAAGGCGGTACAAGAACATGAATGGCCTCCGGTACCACTACCAGCACTCTGGTGACCACGGCGCAGTAGGCCTTGCCCTGCTTGCCAATGGGATGCACGAGTGCCTGGGGAACTCTGGTGATGGCAAGGGAAAGGGAAAGATCAATTGTCTGTCTGAGGATAGAGAAGGCAGGAGAAAGGCAGGCGGATGCGGCCCTAGTGCAATGTTGCAGAGGACTGGATCGTCGGTCACTGCTGCAGGGGGACGTGGCGGGAGTGTTAGTGTTCCCGTGAGCCGGGCAACGAGTGTCAGCCGCGTGGGGACACCTGCACCACCGTTACCGAAGAGCGGGTATGTGAGTGGTGCGACGACGCCTTTCACACCGACGTATACGAACCCGGCTGCAGCGAGTGCCATCGGAGCTGCTGCTGCCCATGTTGAGGCAAACAATACGTCACCACCATTGACCCCTCTCACGGCGGCAGTGCAAGGGCTTGGCCTCGGTGGTGGTTCGTCCTCTGCTATTGGAATAAATGGAGTGCGGAGCCAGCCGGTCTCGCCTACTCATAGCCAGCAGTCGCCTTTCCAGCAGCCACAGACCCAGCAGCGGCAGACGTCACCGCACCTTCAGCAACAGCAGCAACAGTTAGCTTACCAAGCCCAGTTTGCGGAGATCCAGAGGCGACAGTACATCCAGGCCCAGGTGATGCAAGCGCAGCAGCAACAGCAGTTCCAGCAACAGCAACAGCAGCAGCAACAGGCACAGTACCTTGCGCAGCAGCAACAGCAACAGGCCCAGCAACAGCAACAGCAGCAGTTCTTGGGTCAGATGCAGCTCGCGGACGCAGATGCGCAGGCGCAGGCAGATTTCGTCGAGGCCCAGAGGCGAGAGTTTGAGTTCCAGCAACAGCAACAGCAGCATCACCATCAGCAGCAGCAAATGGGAGACGTGGCTATGGCTTAAGCTAAGCCACACTCCACATTATGCATATTCCGCGACGCGACGACTTGGCAGCACCAAAAGTACACCATATATCGAACGCTCATCCCCCCTTGACGTGCGGGGTAATTCAACTCTGCCTTTCCGTCGTGCATGAGGCGACTCCGGGATCCATACATGACGATTTCGGGGCGAAACCAAAAACGAAGAAAGAAAGAATTTTTTTCAACTTCGATTGTAATATCTTACTTTTCACTTTTATCTTGTTCCATATGCTTCCTTTTTCTTGTTTTGGTTTATGCGTAATACAATCATTGTCCATTCATCATCATCATCCTTCTTTTCTTTCTTGTGAATTAGAATCATATCATTACATGTCTCCCCCCCTCATTCAAGCTTCTTCTCTTGTTAATAATTTTTCTTCTGCTCATCGCCCCGCACGCTCTCCACATTCCTTGCCTGCATCTCACGCATTCACACTCATTCTGTCCCTGCCTCTTACTCTTGGTTTTGGTTTTTGGTTTTTGGTTTTCATATTGCCATCGTGAACCACCATAATTAATGCTTTGAAGTTCTTTAACTACCTAACCTAACTCCCAACCTAATGATTCCTTTCCGTCGTGCGATTGGGCCATGGGCTCTCCTCTCCCCCCTTATATTACTTCCAACATATAGCTTACTGTTATTTTATTACAAACTATTATTGACTTCACGTTGTACGTAGGGTGTAGAAAAAAAAATGTAAATGACTTGTTATCTTTTTTTTTTGTTTGACGTGCTGGGGCACTTTCACTGCCTTCAACCTTGTTAAACTAAGCGGTACTAGGCTTGGCGCGCAGCTTCCCATAGACTTGGGAAGGTTAGATTGTCGACATGTCGATTACCTAGGCGCTCGGAGAACTTTCTTCGCCAGTCGGGTTCGGGTACTCAGATAACCAATGTATAGTAACATAAGATTGACAACATGTCGATACTTGTGCCATCGGAGTGTGCGCGTCCCTCGGACACGTAAGAATCTCTTTGTCGCTATTGCTCACAACGGTGCTAGAACAAACCGTTCCCCCCCTCCCCACCCCCTCCAGCCTGGATAGCCCGGTCTGATCGGGAAACACGCTCAACCGAACCTGGTTTGCGGGGTGGCTGACCAAGACCCAAGACCAAATGGTGCGGAACGAGAATACCCGATGTGTCGGGATCGGATGCGGATCGCGGCGCGGTGGTCCGGATGTGCAGTATGGATTTGCCTGGATTTGCCGGGACGGGAGGTGTTGGTATACATGCACAAATACTTTTAACTTTTTTTTGGAACTCGTCAACGTGTACGCGTCCTGTACGTAGATTTGCTCTTGGTTACCTCTGATATACTTACTTCTGTCCTCCATCGGTGCCCTAAGCAACTAATTCGTTGGTGCTCTCAAACGCCCTTGGCGGTAGCCGCGGGTGCAGAACTCGGTGTTTTTTCGCGACATCATCTCGACGTATCCAGCAGTTGCCTTGGTTTCGGCGGCGTCCATGTCGTTCTGTGGGCTCCCTCCCTTGTGGGGTAGGGGGGCGTATACTTTTCTCCCTACGAGTCCCCATCCAAACGCGTTAGTCCCCCTCAGCCTCCGTTGTGCATACCCACGCTCGCCCGTCCCCCATCCTCGGTGAACCAGTTCGCGTATGTGGCAACGAACAATTGAGCTTGGGGACATTTCGATGACGCATGTCCTATAACACATATATATCCTAACTAACAGTGGTGCCCCATCATGCTTCAAGCACGATGATCAACTGCTGATCACCCTAGAGAGCGATGTCATGGATGACGAAGGGAGGATGAGAAGGAGAATCTGGAAGTGGAATTTTTGGAACTAGAAACATCTGGAACTGCCTCGTTTGCTTCGAAATCCGTATACCATTCATGTGTCCCGGCACACACGGTCTCGACATGATTTGATGTCGACCGCCCTATTGCCCTCGATGACATAGTGCTTACCCGCCCCAACTACGTCGGCTGCTGCGTCGGGAATGAGTTTCCTCCGTGTGTTATTATGGCTGTACTCGATCTGTTCGCTGTTTGGTGTGTATCATATGAGTACGTATGACGCTGTGCATCGCGGGAAGGTGGTGCTCAAGGTGGCCTGGACTGACGAGATTTTTTCATTTCATGGTGGGTCATCTCCGTTTAGAAGCCATTGAATCTCACTAATCATATCACTATTGATAATTATAACAGATGATGACATCGTACATTGACAACGCTCACTTTCTCTTCGCGCTCCTCCGTTTGTCGTACAAAGCCCACGCAAGACGACCTCACCCGTTTCATCCACGACAGTACGCATCAGGATTGAATTGAGTTGTCACGACTTGCATAACATTTTTTGCCATTTCACCACTACTCCTCCGTTTATCGTACCGAGCACACGTATACCGTGTTTTGCCCTCAGGTCTGAATTGAATCCGTGAACTTACGATGACAGCGGACAGGAGACATAAAACACGAGCAATCCCCAGCGACCAATTGAGGCCCTGCCGTGGCTCAACGTATACCCTTCTCTCTCAACTTGTCTACACTACTACCACATACCATCCATCCCCTTTCCTCATTATACTGGTTCCTCAGCGCCTTCAGGCCTCCCCATCCCACAGGGCCGTGCGCTGTCCGCCACACCGCGATCGGAGAACTCCAGTTGACATCGTCTTCTCTGGTTCGAACCCGACACGAGGCGGGTGTTCGCTGCCCCTTGACATCATGTATCTCATACTATAACGACCCCCCAACTGATTCCAGAACAGTCTAAACTTACTCTCGCACCGTACTAACAACGACGACCCACACCCCAGAAACTTTTTTCTTCCACTTCCCAAATTCACCGTTAGAGACTACATTCGCTGTTCGGGCTTATGCCCCGTCGTACTCGGCCGAGGAATCATGGTGGCGTTCACGTTCAAGTCACTTCACATCATGCCGCATCATATGTTGCCTCCCAACAAGCCAACAAGACCCCACTTCTGGGGTGATGAGTATCGAGTGTGAATTGGTTCGCGCGCGTTCTGAGTTTCTATATTCGCCGCTACTCCTTTCTGATCATTGGGTCGTCTGAATCGGGTTTGCCGCCCAGTGTCGCGGTCTTTTAATTGAGGGTTTCTTCGAATTCCATGTCCCCCGTCTCGCGTCTATTCAACCCTCAACCCTCGACCCTCCCCAACTATGTCGAATTTAACGCGTTGGGGATCCCGCGATCCTTTTTTGACCTGATTTGACTTGAAGCTGAGCCGAGCTCGCCACGACCTTCTGGACTAGTTCTGTGGTCGAAGTTCTGCCGCGAAGGTGTATTCGCTTAGTACCTGCAGAACTACTACCTCCCCTACTGCTTTGGGATTGGGGTGGCCATGTGGACGGTGGAGAGTCAGGGTGCTTTGGAAGATCTGAACTTCATAAACCGTCTAACTTGAACAGAACTTGGTTTGATGACGTCACGTGATTTTCGTGACTAGGACTTGAAGTTGCAATTGCGAATTTGAAATCTCTGTAACGCTGTTGAACCGTACAACCGTAGCTAGTGCCAGAAATGACTACGCACTAAATTAGCTCACTGGAAAGTGTCATATCGATTGGGGATCCACTCGATAGTCCAACATCTTGGACTAATTAACCATGCAGATGAGTCCCATCATAATCTTACCCGCCGTCTCTCACTTCTGTACGTCAGATGCATCCGTTCTGACCCTTTTACTCTACTCACTCAAACATTACCAGGTACACACACCCATGCACATTGTAGTTTGCTCAGAATATCCGTAAAATTTGACGATAAAAAGCCAGATCACAGTTACTACGGTTAATCCCATTCAGCATCCTACAACGACCCGGAGGTGCTGCTTTCACCGTAATCTTTTAGAGTACTAGCAGCCTTCAAAGTTGCTTATTCGCTATTGTGTATACGACCCCGCCCATCTCGGTACCGGGGGAGGGCAATGTAAACCTACGATGACAGCGGAGGCTCGGACACGGAGGTTAGCAATAACCTGAAATTTTCGCCTCAACAAGCTAAAAACCTGGTTTTTTGTAATATCTCTTCTCCGCTCTCTCTCAGTGTCTCTCTTCCTCGACGCACGGCTCCTGCCCCCAGGCAGCGACAAGCTTCGACTGACTAAGTCAATCTTCTCAGAGGGCGTTGGGAACATATGTCAGGACTGGGTCATGGATGAGCATTCGTTTGCTCCGTATACCGCTTCATTCTAGTTCCTCCATGTCTGTTACCTACGCATTCGCTTCAAAGAGGTTCCGCCTTGCTCACCAATCCTTTCGGTACTTCTCATCACAACGAGACGTTGAAGGAGAGTCTGTAGGTGTGTTCCATGTTTCGGTCCTACCACCCTTCGGCCGAGCGTCCGTGAACTCACTTCTGTTCACTTCACGATTCGTTCATCAAGTTCACATTCTGCATTTATCACTCCTACGAACACGGCTGTCCCGATGTGTACGGTACGCCCACTCATTTTCATCTATTCACTCTTCCACCCCAACGGAATCTTTTGATAGTTGTTCATATATCATGGAAAGGCTGTACGCTACGCATGGAGCATGTCTTCTCCCTGACAATACTCATCGTATCGTCCTACAAGGTCGTAGCGCGCGACGGGATGAACCTCTGATCCGTTGTACGGTGGATAGATGGGACCTTGTAATTCTTCGTTGATCTGATAGTATTCATGATATCCATGCGATTCTGAAGATCTGCGTGCTGATTAGCTGCACAGGTCTCTAGATCTTCAACAATCTCAATTGTTGTTATAATTCATGATCATTCATGATCCGTCGATTGGCACTTGAGCTCCACTTGCGCCCATCCGTTTCCGAACTTTCTTTTCGGGTGCCTGTCAAGGATTCTCCGCGCTTTTGAAGTTGTAGATTTTGCACGCACTAAAGGTCTAATACCTGGGCGTCTAAATCTCCAGTCTGCATTACTAGGTCTCTGGTTCCGACTGTCACGCATCGTTCGCTCGTTGTAACAAACCTTCATTTGCTGTCCATTCTGTCCAGACCTCCATCGTGCACGGCCGAGGACATTCGTCAGATTACACGCAATTATTCCCCTACGCGGCGAACGGATTCCGTCACGGCAGTTTCGAATTTACCTTCCGAGATCGACATACGTTCCAGTTCCATGCCGAAAGTTAATCCAGCCAATCGAGACGCTGATACTCAGAATTATTCGCTGCGCCAATCACTAGAATCTCCCCTCAATCTGCGCATTGAAGACCTCTGAACATCCCGGTTACACAAACGCTGATCGCCGCGGGCACCGACCACATGGACCCACTTCTAACATAGACCCAGCCTCCCAGGCTGTCCCAGACATTGTGAAAGAAGTCAGAATACAAGGACATCCTTTTGTGGACACCGGCAGTACCGGCATCTCACCCGATTCGTGAACACACCCATTGCCTTATCCGTGCCCAGATTAGATTGGCTTCTTCCCTGTCAAGAGCTTCATCGCCTCGACGTTGAACGTCACGTTCTCGTCATTCGCACCAGCTCGGTCTGGGTCGCGTCGTGGTTTGAAACGCTTTTCTCGTAATCCATCCCAGCTCGCCAGTTCGCTTGCCTGTAATGAGCCGTCATGAAACCGGTTATGCGTTCGACAGAACCCGTCCATGCGCGGCCCGCCCCTTTGTCTCCGACGTCGATGTTCCGTACAACGTGGAAGAGGCGTGGTCCCCCCATTCCCCCTGATCGCCGCGCTGCACCGCCTGCGTCGGTAGCCCCTTACTTGTGACTTTGACTGGGCGCACGTACGGGATGAAACTACGTGTGGCGGAGGCGGGTGTAGGTGTAGGTGTCCGCTTCGGGCTGAGGTCCGCCTGTCGGGGTGTGAGTCCGACGTCGCTGCTAATGCGATCGTTGGGAAGGCGAGCAAGATGGCGAGAGTGTGACCGCCTTGGCTCCTTCGCGACTTGTAGAAGTGACTTCGAGTTTCAACTAACCATCCGATCTAGACAATCTTGTGCAACCTAGAACAACTAGAGACTATTCACTGCTTCTTGGGGTTCTTGAGCTCTTCGAGGGTTCATAATATATTTGGCTTGCAAAAAGCTTGCCAACTGGTGATCCACACACGTCCCACTCCAGACCAACCCTGTTTAATATTACTCTGGCCAGGTGTCCAAGAGTTCTGAACTTCCCCCTGTATCGTGCCTTCTAGTTACATTAATGAATTGTGTTCGATGTGATAGTACTGGCTTTCAAGCTCACCCAGCATGAATCGCTACGCTCTTGCATCTTCAGCACTTATCGATTCCCAATCGTCCTCTAGGCTCTTTATCACTTCGTTCCACACGTAAGTATAGGCTTCTACGAGACCCATGGGCGACTCTTGTAGCCCAATACGCTAGAAAGTCATTAACCACGGAAAACATCAAACCGACGAAATCGACGACAGTATGTCTGCTGACCTTTGGCTGATTGTGGTTGGCTTATAGGTGAGGTAACATGCCATCACTCAAGCGCTCAATGCCCAGAACGCCTAGGACGGTGTAAAGTGGCTTTTTCTGAAGCCCAGCCAGACTTGGGTTAGAGCATGATTCTGTCCGTCCCATGATGCGCCTCAAGGCGTGCTCGAGACTAAAGGGGATTCCAGTTCTAAAGCCGATCAGGAGATCTTTCAATGTATCCCAAGTGATTCTCAGGTTGATTGAATATGTCCAGTCGCCGATATCTCTGCTAAACCGTAAACACCTACCTTGCCTCTATGTATTTCATCCACAAGTGGGTCGGAAAGCTCACAATGTAGCTCAACCGATCACCCTTCAAACTTAGCATACAATAGGCTTAGTCAAACCCCAACAAACAAGAATGATGAGTTTTCATCGGCGACGGCGTCATCATCATTGCATGGGGATTCTCAATCATATCAAGTTTAATCAGAGTTTAATCAGATGACAAGTATCGATTCAGAGTTATAGAGCCCCAATAAACATGTAGAGAGGGGTGATTTCGTATATTGCAAGCAGACAGAATATGCACAATAAATTACTGAGCAGGGTCACCGTCAACCGGAAAACCCAGGACGTAAACTTCACAAAAAAATTTGTCACATCATATCAGATATGATCTAAATCGGGCAAACATATGTATCCGGCTTCTTCGGCAAATTTTCTGTGACTCCTTTCATCACAACCTCCCTGGTTTTGGTACAGCATGGTGTTTATCTGTCAAGCCTCTCTCCGATCGGCTCATCAGCACTTCCAGCAGGCCAACTCTCGTGGAAATTAAAGTAAGAACAGCCTGGTGCTTCACAGCTCTCAAACGAACATCATGTCGTCTCGCAGTGCGTATGTTGCATTGACGCCTGATCATGCCGCCGAATTCGCCGTGCCCCGTGTTGCCGAGGAGGAAACTGTAACACCTCAATCCGAACCACCAACTCCTCCAGATGAGTCTGAAGAAGTCACGAATGAAGGATTGGCAGAGAGACTGTGGAATGCATGGGAGTCGATAGCAGGTATCTTCAAGAGTAATGTTGGATTGCTCCTTGTCACAGCGTCTCAGGCATTCTTCTCTCTGATGAACGTCGCTGTGAAAAAGCTCAATAGCATTGACCCGCCTGTTTCGACGTTTGAGGTACGTGCTTGTCGTATGATGTCATGGATGTGGATTTACATCGGCTCTACAGCTAATCGCTGTTCGGATGGTGCGCTATCAAAAACCTAAATAACTTGTACCTGTCTATCCTAACACATATCTAGATTGTTACTTATGTGTTTTCCATGGCATACATGTATGTTAATGCTCTATACTTTACTTGCCGTCAACTAAATATCTCTTTGCAGGCTATATGCAAAAGTGCCCGACCCATATCTTGGCCCAAAGGGTGTCCGCCTGCTTCTTGTTTTCAGAGGATTTTCAGGGTGTGCTCTTTCTTACCAAGAGAAGGTATGATGCTCACAGATTTTATCCAGCTTCTTTGGACTTTTCGGCATATACTACTCCTTGCAATATTTATCTCTTTCCGATGCCACCGTGTTAACCTTCCTGGCGCCCCTAGCCACAGGAATTTCGGGTGCAATATTTTTGAAGGAGAAATACACAAAACGAGAAGCTTTCGTGAGCTGTTAGTCCCTTTGTTGCCCAACATCCTTTCTGTGCTGACATTATTTGACAGTGTTCAGTCTACTGGGAGTGGTGCTCATTGCCCGCCCGGTCTTTCTCTTTGGAAAATCTGCTTCCGACATTGCCCCTGATTTGGACGGTGTAGAGACAGCGACTCCAGAACAGCGGCTTGTCGCTGTTGGGTTAGTGACCCCTTTAACCTATATTTCAACCATCCCTTGTCTAATCATTCTTGGTACAGCGTTGCTATGCTAGGTGTTTTGGGGTCAACAGGCGCTTGTATGTTATTCTCCATTTTTCAGGATCCACTAACTGATTCGATTCGTGTCAGACACATCCATTACAGCAATCGGGAAGCGAGCACATCCACTGCACGCGATGACCTCATTTTCGTCTCAATGTGTCATCGTTGCTGTCATTGGGTTCGTATACATCACTCCTATGGCTGTCTTTTTTCACAGTTCTGATTGCAACTGATGTGCCGCTCAGGTTGATTATACAAAAAACACCAATCGTAGTGCCTACTGAACTCGAATGGCTAGCACTCCTTGTCATGATCGGGATTTTTGGGTTTGCGGCTCAGGTACTTTGTGTCTCCTGTGTAGCATGCTCACGCTGAACTATACGTGGCCAGATCCTCTTGACGATGGGATTACAGCGAGAAACAGCAGGAAGAGGAACCATTGCAGTTTACACCCAGGTGCGCTGAGTCAAGGTATCGCCGTACGTTCAGATTTTGACGTTCGTCATACTATCCGCCCCTCTCCAGGTGGTATTCGCCACCATCCTGGAGCGTATCTTCTTCAAAACTGAACCCTCCATTCTCTCCGTTATTGGAACCATCATTATCATCACAGCCGCACTCTATGTTGCTGTATGTTGCCTCTTTCCTCTGTTACGCCTTGTTATATTCACACTTATTCACAAAAGGTGACAAAAGAAAAGGCTAAGAAGAAACGTCGTATGAGCGTTAGGCTTAGCGGTGTGCAAGATGGCGCGCTCGAAGAAGGGCTGCTCGAATCTTTGTTGCAGGGCGCTGTCGAAGCCGAAGAAGGACATAGCAAAATATCTCCAGCAACAGTGGCTACATCAAGTAAAAAAGTAGAGGATGACGATGTTGGCGAAGAAACGAGTGCGCTACCTCATTGAGCCAAACGTCGCGTTGCTTATCGATACATACCTCGGTGCTGGTTAGTGTTGGCGGTGATACGGAGATTGGATACTGCGATGGGTGGGGAAGCAGAGTGCATCTACATAGACGACATATATACGACAGCTCGATCACATGAACACTTAGAACAATGCATTCAATTTAATCTTACAACTCATGTGCACTGACTATAGAACAATGTAATTTTCAATCCCGGGCAATATATGTACTGATAGTGACTAGTAGTTGACGACGTGACTAGTTTTTCAAGCCAAAGATACCCTCATAGAATCCCATTTCTCTTTCAAGTGCATCCACGATAGTTTCCTCCTTGCGCCAGCCATGCCCTTCTCCGTTATAGAGCTTGTATTCGACGACCCCACCTTTAGCCTTTACCTTGTCATAGATGAACTCTGCCTGTTGTTTCGGCACAACCTTATCAAGCTCTCCTTGCAATATCTACAAGCACTGTGAGTAATGATACCTGAATTATCTCCGAGTGTCACCAAGTCGCTCACCAACAAAGGCGTGACTATCCTATCCGCGTGATGCAACGGCGACCTGTCCTTGTATACTTCTGGTATCACCTCAGGCGTGCCACCCATAAGGTTCTCCGCCCGATGCAACTCGAACTTGTGGGTGACCTGCACTAGTGGCCATAGGTCTGATATCCCGTAAGAGGACGTACCTGCAGCGAAAGTTGTCACGTCGGGCGCATTGGCCAAAGCACACAGTACGGTGTATCCGCCGGCCGAAGGCCCGCGAATGACGAGACGCCTGGGGTCGACGAGGTTATGGGGCTCACTGGAGATGATACGCGCGGCTTGGATGGTATCGTCCACATCAACGATCCCCCATTGGCCTGCGAGGCGTTCGATGTACTTGCGACCGTATCCTGAGGAACCTCCGTAATTGACGTCGAGGCTGGTATTTAGTTGTTAGCTATTTACTGGGATAAATGTGGAAGGGAGAAAGTCACATACTATGCCCATCCTCTGGAGGTGAAATATTGGATTTTCCAATTCAGGTTTTGCAGGGAGATGTCGGTAGGACCACCGTGGGCGAAGACTGCGCATGGTGGCCGTTCTCCAACAATGCTGGAGTCTGAATATTCGGGATTCTTGGGTCCATAAAAGATTACATGGACAGGGTCACCCTGAGGAGTGGTGAAAGTCATTGGTTGTGGAATTGAGATCAATTCACGAGAGAAAGGCGTGGCCGCTGAAGGCTTCAAGTCGTGGAAGGTCGGAGCTCCGGATGGGCCTGAGATCGTGACCTTGACAATACTGAAGCCTTCGTCAACCTTCCCCCCAATGAAGGCGACCTCACCGGTCTCCCGAGAGACCGAACGGATGGAGTTTATGACCACATAAGGGGTTTCCAACAGCCGCGGCTCTGAGCTCCTCGTAAGATCGACTATCGCTAGGCCGTTCTTGCCATCCTTCACTGTAACAAACAATGCGTAGTTGCCTGACTTATCCAGCAAGGCGTAAGGTATGATAGTCGTAGGGGCACCGTATTCTTGCTCGTCAGGTTTGGAGAACGCCGGCGTAGCTCTTCCGTGCTGATATTTCCAGGGGTTGATATAGCCAGACTCATCTGAGGTGAAAACGAGAGTGTCGTTGTTCGCCCAGGAGGGGAACTCGGCGCTGATACCGGGTGGCTTTCCGGCAATACGTCTAGCATTCTTTACTTGTAGTATGTCGTGAACTGCAAAGACTTCTCCTGTCATTACTTGTGCACCTTCCCAAGACATGGATGGGTGATTCCATTCTTGCCATGCGAAGTTAGTGCCATCGGGGGAGAACTTGGGTGAAGCAAAGAAATCGGCGTTAGATATCAAGGGTTGTATGGTCTTTGTTTTCGTATTTATAACGCAAAGAGTGTTAGTCACTTCAGAGGCTTTGTCGACGGTGTGATCTTCCAGAACTGAGACCACGAGATGGTTATGAACGGGATGAACTTCGAAGTTCGCGAAACGATGGACTTTACTCTCTGTGGCAGGTTTAACACTAATGTTGGTTTCATGATTTTAATATTCTCTCTAACCTGGAGTTACAGCCTCAGGGACACCACCCTCCTTCACTTGATAGACACGCCCATCCAAAAAACGAGAGAAATATGCGATACCATTGTAGACAATGGCTGGGGGACCACCATACTCATGCACTCCGGTTCTAACGTTCCAATCCTCGCCTGGGGTCAGATCTTTTCCAGTTTTGGTGTTCACCAAGGTGCTGCGGCCCTTTTCAGATGGCCTGGTTTCGAGGTGGTAGACGTTGGAGGTGATCGGGTCGATGATCAGATCGGTGAATGTAGAGGCCTATAGATAAGATTAGATCGACACACTCAGAGTCTACAACAACTAACATTCTTGGCAATCGCGTTGGCGGTGATGGGGGATGACCACGTTCCGTAGGGTGCAGTTTTAGGGCTCATGGGAGGAGGTAAGGTGGGATGAATGGGATATCATCGATGTGGGAAGCTGGAGTGATGTCGAAGTCACAATTAAGCCACGTTACCGTTATCACAAGATCGCCTGAACAAGTAGGCGGAATGTATAAATGTGCGGAAGGTAATACATCGTTTGGTAGGTATATTGGATACAGAATTAGCAGAGGATAGATTGTTTAGAGGGAAGTAGTTTGAGACGAATTCAGACGTACTATTGCAAGTCTTGTGAACTCTACAACCGTGTCAAATGGCCAGAATTGCGCGGTAGAATGAAGGAAAGGGGAAAGGAAAAAGAGTATGTCCATCATGGGATGCGAGTGGCAGAGAACAGAACCTCATGAGAGAACCGCCCACATTCTAACCTACCAGATCGGTAGGCGAGGCAGAGGTTCCGGCTGTGCTGACACCACTAGAGCTGTAGTACTGCGACGACTCAAGCATACCCTGTACGTCAAACACGTCAAACGTAGATGCAGGTTGCATGAACATGCCCTCCACGTTGTACACGTTTATAAATTCATCCAGGGAGATAGATGTCATAGGCGGTGATTGGCCTGATTTTGACCAGCTACAGTTAGGAAGTAGCATATGTATGACCTCTGATGAGGACGTACCAGATTCACCAGCTCCCTCCAGTACCATAGAAGTGCAGACCGACGAAGGTGTGGGAGGCATAACCGCAACTGGAATAGGTGGTGGTAGCTGTGTAGTAGCTGTAGTAGCCGTCGGGCTGATCAGCTTTCGGTTATTTTACATATTTATGGATGAACGCACTTGTGTAAGGACGAAGCTGATCCCTGTACAACGGTGGAGCTATAGGACCTAGATGGGCCTTCGTAGAAAGAAAGTCGATGCGCTGGAAACCAAGCACTACATTTCCGTACATAACAAAAATAAGCATCAAACTCGAAAGACAACACACTAGCAGCAGCGGACGCACCAGATGCTTGCTGCTCAATGACACTAGATATACTAGAGATGCCCGCCCAATAATGCTCCATACGATGGATAGCCTTGGTGAGTACGGCGAAATTTTGACGCGCGAGTGTGCTGAGAAGGTTGTCGACAGTTTGCAGTTTATTATCAATACGAGGCCCGAAGCTGATCGCACTAGCCTTCATATCGTGTATGAATGCGAGACTGCAGGATCAAGATAAATATCTTTACCCAGCTATATATACATCAACAGACTTGCCTTGCAATGTATATTGGCTGAATGGCGAACGGGCTTGTTAACTACAAAGCCCCTGTCAATTTGATCAGACACCGAGGTAGTCAAAATGGTGGCGCACATATGAATGGGATGCGAATAAATCCGAAAAAACCAGACACTCTGCGATGATCCGAGAGCTCGATAGCGAAAGTTTGATCGAACGATCTACATTATGTGCAAAAGGCGTATCAATTCCCGAAGGTTTTTCCAACAGTTCTGGATGGAAGGCCAGAGCCAGCACAGCGTTGGCCCAGAGGTGAAGCGTTAAGAACGAGTCCTGATCGATATATGGCTGTCAGCTCCCTTCTCCAGGCAAGTGACCAGAACGGCATACACCATGTCCCCGAGCTTCCTGATGCTTGAACGTGTCCACGCTCCATTTCATCGCATCCAGTAACTCTGCATAGAACTTCACCAGTTCCGTCTGCAGGTCCTTCAGCATCGAGGGACTAGGGAGGCTGGAGTGTGGAACGAGCGTCCGGGGTTGTCCACGGTACCCGCTGAGTGCAGTCGTTATGCGCCCACAGAGAACCATCAGCCGCACCATATGCACGAAAGGTGTGGGCTGTGGAACGTCTTGTACTGAGTCGAGATCAGACCGAGCTGGGTCTGGGACGAAGTCCTCGTCCTCTGGGAGAGGTATCTCAATGATATTTTCGGGGATGGATGGGGTACGTCCAGTGGAGAAAGCTACGATGCGGTCCTGTCGTGACGTGATATAGCCGCTGGTTTTGGTGAATTGCGTATAACGGGCTCACTGTCACAAAAAGGCTCCAGAATAGAAGTCGTGTTGCTGTGATGTGCTCCAGAGACTCGTAAGTTTTGGTATTCTAGAAGGGTTCATTGAGACTTATCCGATACAACTTGGCGATTCGAGTACTTACTTCATGCAGCCCAAGATCTATAGCCATGTGAATAGCCATTCTAGAAGGAGTGTCAGATACAATACGAGGAGCCTTTACTCAATCTACGTACCCAGAATATTGCTATACACATCGACAACACAACTGTTAGTAATTCAGATTCACAACGGCAAATAGTGACACTTACCCAGAGCCCACTGTCGGAATTCTGCCTATATTTCAGAGGGATGAACATGAGAAGAATTGGTATGACGTACTTGTCCGTAATTCGCCCATGCCAACAACAGCAACCCCGTCACAACGTCTGTCGATGGCAGATGAAGCAAAGGTGTAACCAGTGCTTGGGCCTTTTCGATGAAAGGTATGCACACCTGAGAAACAAGACAAATATCAGATCCAGAATAGAAAGAAGTAAGAGCGAGTAAATATACTTTTGTTGGTTCGTCCCGAGCCGTTGCACAGAACCTGGAGGTCGAGTAAGCAGAAAATATATATTCATATGTGCCATGGTCTTCACCTGACACTTAGGGCACAGAGGGCTGTACGCATATATCATGGTCAGTACATGTTTAACTGGAAATGGAAGCAAGGTAGACGTACAATTGAGTAAAAAGGCAGACATTGTTCCAGATTCAAGACGCTCCTCGATCCTTCTGCGATTTATACTTGGGAAATGTCGGCTCATGGTTTGGAAGAAGGTATCGAGTAATGGGACGTATAACTCGGGGTATGGTAGATTGTTCGCGTCAAATAAGTCGTTGGGTTGGTCAACAAGTCCCGCATGTGAATTATAATGGTAGCCTAAGGTAGTTCTTGGAATGGGATCAGTAGTTGACGGGCGAGTTTGTATTTTAGGGGGCCGAGTAGTTCCTGGACTACATACAACTGTAAGAATATAAGGATTGGTTAAGAACAAGTATAGCTTACTGCACAGAAGTGGACACAGACTAGAACGCATCTCATTAGCCATCGGAAAGGCTTACGCGCGCTATACTAAACTCACGAATCGTTTGTGAGTTTTTTCAGAATTTTCGTGAGCCGTCTGACCGAAAGTAGAGACTCCCGGTTCGAGTGCACACGTGAATTGGGTTGCGCTTTTCTCTTGTGCATCCACAAAAGCATATTGTGGGAGCAATCCTGAGTCGTTCATTGATGGAACCCACATCTGAGGGGGCGACAGCGTTTGAGAGGTTGAGTAGTCCCAATGCGTTCCTTCCGTAGTAAAAGTTTCCTCTGGGAACTGCTCAAGTTGCTCCTGCTGACTGGTGAGTGACTCCTTCGAGTGAACACACCATATAGGTCGACTCTTACCCATGCGATGGGGCTTGTTCGCTCCTTCTTGGTTGTAGTATTTGTGACTCGGAATTTCTCCCGACGCTCCTCCTCGTTCATCTCCCTTTTTGTCCTCTTCCGTCGGCGTCCCGTCGGCCAGATACACCCCTCTTTGGCTTTCTCGCAAGCACGACATACTGGCTTGTCGCCCGAGCAGCGTGCCCGCTTAGTACGGCAACGGAGACAGGCGAGGGATACACGCTTCTCGTTAAGAGGGATGAGTCCGTGAAGGAGTAAGCCATTACTGTCACCGGGGGACGTAGGCGAGAGGGTGGACGAGTCGGACATGGTGATGGTGGAAAGGCGGGGAAGGTCGCTTTCAAACCCCAAGGTGGTCAGGTTATAATATTATTTCGACGATGGATTTATTAACTTGCCTAGATTGGAAACCCCGTTCTTGGCGATCTCGGGGCCCAGAACTGATGGTCAGTTTCGGCAACCCGTAACCCTTATCAGGAAAAGAAGAAATAAGGTATTGCCGGATCAACTTTTAGGGCTCTTTGGAGCTGCTTTATCGATCGTCGTACCGCAAGCCCCACCCCCTCAAGCAATACGAAAATCCAACGACCCCAAACTATACCAGGTGTGCTTTATACTCGGAATTCGCCCCTCAACGAGGCATTTGAGAGATTTTTGAGCGACATAGAGATACAAGTACGTCGATAACCACCATTTGTCCCCCGAAAGAACATGGAGCACGCAGCTAACAGCAGAAAATCCGATGGAACACCATGTCGGCCGAGCCCTAGAGCTGTCAGCAACGTGCCTGACCAGTGCGTAACGTATTCGAATTATTAGAGCATTTGCCGATCGATACATACTAGCCGATAGAGTACTCTCCAAATATATATGGCCCTCGGTCACATCTATACACCTTTGTACAACCATCGTGTTCAAGGAAGGGGATTGATCTGGCCCGAGCGATACAAGGTGATGCTTGGCAGCAGAAATGAGCAGTGAACCAGATAGAGTGTATAACATTTAACTGGGGATTGACTGAGGAATGGAAGGCCCGTTCTTCAAGTTGGGTGGACACGATCGAAGTCATCATCCCATTGGTAATACATGTACATATGGATGCACGCACAGGCTCTCACATTCCCCCCATATGATGCATGTGCATACGAAGTATGGAGAGGAGGGTCAAAGTTCACCAGGAGTGGAGAACGCAGCCTGAGTGGAGACCGCGAAAAATATTTTTTCGAAATACAAATCCGATGATCGAACGAGGAAGGGCCAGGAACGGTCACTTTGTTCATGTTATGTTTCAAGGGTGTCATTCACTCGAATTGCAATTTCATTGACCCGATCCAAGTTGGCTATCCTTGGTCCTACAACTCTAGGCAACTCAAGTTCTCCCTCGTTGATAAGCTCTGTCAAGTTTATCACCATATTTCTACCCGATAAAGATGAGCTGGCCTCGAATTACCTCTACACTTTTGGCAATCGATGAGCATTTCGTTCAAGTTCACATTCGGTAATATCAGATGGTTCAGTCAGGCTAGTCACGGAGGCAGGCCAGAATGTCGAGCCTCTATGGTGTGCGCCCGTAAATCACTTTCACATCTCTGAACAGCACCCCTGATCTTTAAATAGGTATGGGTAGTGTCAAAGCACAACCCCACTGGTTGCCCACTGGACGAGTCAAATTTCAATTGTTCCACCGCAAATGTCGCCCACGTGTGGATGAGGCGTCAGTGCCTTGCCTATACACCAAGAACCTTAAAGTGTGTGGAGGGTAGGTTCTTGAGATGCAAACTTGACACGATTCTTTCCCCGCCTCAACCTTCCCTAGAATCTATAACTCTGGACATGTCGAATCTTCTTAGAACCTATGGATAGAAGTCAGTATACTCGGCATGATCTTTGTAAGTTGTCCAATTGTTGACTTTTTTTTCGCTCAGTTTACAGGCTACCCGTTTTCTTGGTTGATGGACCCTAACGCTATGGATTTACTGTGAATTACCGTGCCATTTCGCGCTGCTGATACATTGTGGCCATACCATATTCATTTTTCAAGAACTCCACTATTTAAATCTGACCTTGAGGGGATGAACTGGATTTGGAGTTGGATAAGGAAGGCGTTCTTCGTTACCCCGGTGAAGATTGTTTTAGTATATCTCCAGGCTCAGCGTACGCGGCGTCGACACCGCAAAAGAGTGAGTTGAGCTGACAGATTACTCAAACCATCTTCAATATAATCATTTATGGATTAGGGACGGCTAGGATTTAGCTGCTATAGAAGTAGTGGAGTATTCAATTGTGAGGGAAAGGTGAACGGTGGGAGTGAGGACCCATTTAGCCTGTACGACATCACCTTTTTCAACGGTGATCTAAGTCTCATGACCTGATTTCTCTTGAATCAAAGCACTGCCTTGGGGCGCTAGTGTTACTTCTTAGCTGCGGATAATCATCGATGGGTTACACGGTCTGTATTTAAAGCAGCCCGCCTCCAATCTTACCTACAATAATTTTATCCCCCTAGCCTCACACCATGCCTGTAACCTTTCCAGTAGCTGACCGCGCTGCCGAGGCCGTTAAACTAAACTACCAACGCCCTACGAATAATGATGCTCAAGTCCTTGAGCAACTTCAAACTACGCACACAGCCTCAAAGGTCTTTCAGAGCTCCATGGACGGCACCAAGGGTATTGTTGTTATGAAAAGTGGATTCGTACGGGGTGTTTTAATGGCCTACAGTCACCACCACAACCTTGTTATACGGTGATCTCCTCTCCTCGTGTTTTAGTTGGTTTATTACGTTTCTGATAGCCCGCAACAGCCCGGACGATGTCTGGATAGCTATTATGTCGCAATTGAGCATTTAGTATGTTTCGGGTTGTCACCACAATTTTTCTTGTTCTTAACGTGCATTACTCAGTATCGATAAGCATGCTGAAGAATTGCGTGATAAATTCGTCGCACATAGCGGGAAAAAGGAGCTTGTTGTGGTATCGAAGTCCTCGACGCTCAGTGGGATGGACTTTGGGGAATTAGCGGTAGAGATGACTGATGAGATCAAGAAAAACGTGAGTGAGATATCTGAACTCTCAACCCGCCATCAGACGCCTTAAAATCGTTCAGGTCAAGGACCAATCCCTTGTTCCATGGGCGTTGCCGAACTTTTCGACCAGTACACCGAATGACTCTATCATTTGCTCTGTGCTGCTGATGGCGACCTTAAAACAGTACGTCGTTGTAGTCACCCTCCCTTGCATTGACTCACGCCGGACAACCAGATATTTCAGCTACACCATGTCAGTGTTCTGCGGGATTCCTTTCGTCACTATCGAAGGTACCAGACCGACTGGCAGCTTGTGCTCGAACGTCTTGATAAGCTTTCAGAGTTCGGTGCGGAACCGGCAGAATGGGCGGACATGCTTCGCGTCATTGTTCGCAGATTTGTTCGTGCGTTCGACGTAGGTGGCACTGAGGCGGATAAGGAGTTCTGGCAGAGGACTATTGACTACACGTCTGGGTCTGGCATGGAATACATTAGTGGATGGATGAGTGCGTTCTGTGCATGGGACAAAAAGGGCGTCTTCTTTGCTGCCGGGCGGGAGAAGTCGGGCGGCCTTACATTCGACGGAGTATCATTCCCTCGTGTCATGTCGACTCCAGATGCGTTTGGAGAGGTTGATGTTAAGGTGATCGACGAGCACGAAATCGAGCACGATTGTACGATGGTTGCTGGGCATGTTGGAATCTCCGTTGGTGGCGAGGGTCAAGACACCATCCAAATGGCCCCGCAATGGTTCATGTTCGAGAAGGGTAAAAAACGAGCTGGAAGAGCCTGATCCCGTGAATCCGTTCACTTCACGCAGACGAAAGTAATTCCTTCGATATTGTTGGTCACACCATGACTGACTCCTCTCTTTGCCGTCCAGTAATAACATGTATACCTGAAACAGGCACGTTTGCAGTTTCGGCGGACTTGCTGTCAGAGTTTTGAAGGTGAGTACTGTGTACTGAGCGCTTGGCTGTAAGATCTGTACGTACATGTTCCAGTATGCGATGGCAATTTCCTTTTCCTTTTTCTACCCCAATCAATACAGTTCTCACGATACCATATTATTGCCTTGAGCATTGACGTCACCTTTTGGCCCGTCATCTATCTACTCTCGAGGAGCCACTTTTCCAACGTTAACAGTACTAGCAAATGCTACATTTCACCTGGCTTCACCTGTACCACCCCTAGCCTTTCCATTCCGAGCCAATTGTGATTCGTAAACCCACATAATCGTTTCGAGTGATTGATGTTAAATCTGCATAGAAAGGGATGTATACAAAAGTCCTCAGAACGTGTACGCACTGCCTTCGGTGTCGATTTAGTGCCCAAGTTAGAGTTGGTGTGGTACTTAGTTTAAATAATCACAATTTTCTGTATTATCTAATCAGTGATATTTATCACTAGGAACTTCTTTTCTCAAGTCTATTCTCAACAACGCCGAGTCATGCTTGGTGGTGGTGTGAACTATCGAAGCATGGGGCTGGACTGGATGCGCCTCTCACCACCCTGTGACGACGATTTCGTACAAGACTTTCCCCTCCATTATGCCCCTCGCTATAGGAAATCGCACTCTTGACATCCTTCGCAAGGCTGAATATGAGGGCTATGGTGTTCTAGCCCAAACTTGGTACGCAGATACGCCGTCGATCTTTCTACTACCAGTTATTTACATAAGCCAACTAGCTACGATGCAGGCATGGCCCTGGCACTCGTCCGTGCAGCTGAACGTGCGAAAAGCCCCACAATCCTTCAGCTCTTCCCTGTAACATTAGCTTATGGCAAAGGACCGTTTTTGAGGTTTTGCCTCGACATGTAAGTTTCTATTCACTACGGGAATGGTTAAAAGACCTTAACTTTAAACAAAGTGCACATCAAGCGTCTGTACCAATCGCCGTTCATCTTGATCATGCAACCGACCCTGAGCACTTGGAGCTTGCCTTGAGCCTCGCCGAGAATGGCATTGCCTTCGACAGTATCATGGTGGATGCAAGTCATGCCGAGGTACGTTCCTCTCAGCACCATAACGACCTTTACTTTCTTATACTTTAGTTATGACCCAGACCGACAAAGAGAACATTGCAATTGCCCGCCCTTACGTTGAGCGAGCTGAGAAGCTTGGGATCGCCGTAGAAGTTGAGTTAGGCCGCCTGGAAGGAGGAGAAGCTGGGCTTCGAATGATTTCTGACGCCAAACTCACAAACTCTACGATGGCTGAGACGTTCATGAAGGGGTGAGTTCTGTATGTAACTTCTTTCTCCTTGAATCCGTTCTTACCAATATCATATGCTTTCGTAGAACTGGTGCTGTCATCCTTGCCCCCAGCATCGGCAACCTACACGGCACGTATCTTAGTCCTCCAAACTTCAAGCAGCAGATGTGAGCCACTTAATTGATATGTTCCCGCGGGTGTCGCGGGCACTGACATTGCCTTCAATAGCCTAACGGACCTGCACAACGTTTTCAAAGGTAGGATCCCTCTGTGCCTCCACGGTACAGATGGACTGCCCGACGAACTTTTCGTGGAGTGTATCAGGAACGGTATCAGCAAGGTGTGTTCTCATCGGTGTCCTACGGCATGCGTAATCTCTAAGCCAACATTGTAACAGATTAACATTAACAGCTGGGCTCGTGATCCTTACGCAAAGGCTTTGGGGGAGAATTTACTTACGACTTCCTTCCCGGATGCCCAGGAAGTAGCTAGTGAGGTTTTTGCGATGGTGTGCAAGCGGTTCTTCGCGTTATTTGGATCAGCTGGCAAGGCTTGAAACGATGTGACCTTCTACTGGACATCTGATAAATACCCCCTTGGCGCTCCAGCTTCTCTGCCCCTCGTGTTCGTCTCTGAAGTTACAACTATACCATAAAGCCAGTCTCGGGTTTATGAATAGTAGTATGTATATATGGCCAGAGTAGTTTGAGCGTGACAATGGCGCTCACATACATGAGTGGTTCGGATTACACGTTAACCGATTAACCCCTGAGGCCTTGCACACTGAGCCACAAATACCTCATGTTGGCCATCAAACGTTCTCAACTTGGAAGTTCCGACTCGGACAACTTGAAGGAGATGTAACAAGAGACTAGATGTAACGCACCAGTCTTAGTCTGTGCACCGTTGAGATTCCCTTCGGCGACTGCATACTTAGTATGGCCGACGCAGCGGGTCTGTCTCTTTCCTTCTCTGCTTCTCTGCTTTAATAAATAATCTAACACCTTTTTTTAGGCTCGCACGCGTCCCCTCCTTCCACTTCCAGATCTGTGCGAGGTAAAAAATGGGAGACCACGGGCAATGCTACAGAGGCGAACAATAAAGGTGCACCTACTATATGAAGTCCTCTGTTTTTCATAGTTGCAAGTCTGACAGTTCATACACTAGGTTTCAAGCCAATATACCCTTCCCTGAACATGCCGCTGTCCGTACCGAACAAAAAAGCGCGCAGTTCCGATCGGCCGACTTGGTTTTACCAGCATCGCGACAGCACCTCTGCATATGCCGCATGTTTATGGGCGCCACATTTTTGCACTCGTTGGGAGATTCAAGCTACGAGTGCGCACGATCTCAAAATTTGCAATATTCCACTCATACCCCAGAGAACGGCGACCCTCCTGTCCTCTGTGCCACCCCCTCACTTATTCGTCAGCGTTCACAATGTCGAAAAGCTTCATGGAATGTTCTTCATCTGGGTGTGCATCCGCCGTCGTTGGCTTGAGATTATCTACCAAAGCGGTATACGTAACGCTACGTATCATCTCTCTACTCAACGCTGGCGCGATATCATTGGGGGATTATACTGGAAAACTCGGTTCCCACTTCCTTCAGCCAAGAGTACCGACCCTGCATACGATGTTCGCCGTTTTTGGAAGTGTGGTGATCCCCTTATATTCGGACGTGCCACAGACACCCCTACACGCCTTAGTGACGACATTTCACCCTTACTTTCTGATGGAGAAACACGGCTTTTGCCTTCAGATTTCTCCAGTGACGGCTTAAAGAGCTGGGTTCTATGGGATTTGTCAATTTTACACTGCCAGGTGCAGTTGGATCATACAGATGAGGTCTTTACGGACGGGATTGGAATGAGAGATGATGAACTGGAAGCACGGCGCACTCGTAGATCTGACATATTCCACGTCGTTGGGTGGGGTGTTAATGGGTGTGCGCCTTGGGAGCAACACTCGACGGAACTGGTAAAAAAGAAATGGGTTGGTCGCCTCTTCGACATTCTCCGGTACTGGCCAACTATAACTCGATTTGAAAATTTCATGGAAAACCTCCGCACAAAGTACCCTGGCTTCGCTTGGAAGGTATCAACGCCTGAAGAGTTGGAAATCTTCTTCTGCAGCAAGTTCTCTCCGCAGATCATTGATTATTTCGAGCGTGAGCTGATCCCAGTGTACTGTCAAGGCGTCTTTGATACTTTGAGCATACTTCCCGTATCACCCATGCAAAAGCCAACGGTCAACGCGGGACTCTTGCACTTCAGATCCATTTAATCAATAAATTATCTATCCCCTAATGTTTGTTACAAACTTCTAACCTCAGTGACAGTGTATTCATCTTACATATACATCTCAACATTCGTACCAATGTTAGAAATATACGACTTCATCCTAATAGAGTAGCGACCCGCGGAAGTATTCCTCAAGTCCCTGCCAGTAGGTTCCCATCAGAAAATACTCTTTAATCGAACTGGTTTCAGCAAGGGAGATGAGGGCAGTATCAGAAAAGCGGGTGAGGTTCATTCAAGTTCGGCTTAGGTAATAACTAGCCTGTTCATTGGCGGGCAGCTATTAACACGGTGTCTGAAAGTTATGCTGCTATGGAAGCAAGAGCCTTCCGGGAAATTACAGGTTCTCCAATGCCTCGGTTCCCCCGAATCGGAGGATTCCAATCCTATTGGCCGCAACAGTGACGGTCTAGACCTCGCTACATGGCATCTAGCGGCAGGATAACTCAATAAAGGTATCCAGCTTGCCTTACTCTGGTTCTGGGGGAGGAAGGGGGTATTAAGTCTTCTAACGGGAGTCTCAGCGAATGGTTTACGGACCCCCGTCGATATCGCGAGAAGGTGTATCCACATGTGCCACTTTCCCCACCAGTCCCTTCATGAAATTTGCAGCGCCTGACGGGGTTGAGAGGCGAGCGAGCACGACCACCTATCCGATCTAGTAGCCGTCATGGCTGTTCTATATTGTTCCTTATTCAGGTACTATGTATTTCGGAGACAAATCCGACCAACCAGTCAGGTTTGACAACTAAGTGGTTACTCGGTGTAGCCTAAGGGCGCCAACAAACTGTAAGCCATAAACACACGCGACAAGGGAAGCTTACAATGAATCCGAATTCCTCGTATCTTCTTAATGACCAGTTAATATCTCATCTAAAAGCTCCGATACGCGAATGACATCTATCGAATGGCTCAACTTCTGGCGAAGATGCGCTGGTGACAGGAAGCTTGGTCCGCCTGCCTTTGGTCTTGTGTCCTCGTCGAGTTCTGGGGACAAGTCTGTGAATGATTTGTTGCATCGAATGTCGTTCGTCTGGATTCCTTTTCCAGCAAACTTGCATAAGGGACCAAATGTTTTGCGTCAACCCCCACATAGTCCAAGAGAGACTCGACTGGGCTGGACATGAAGGTCGTTCACCCGTGTAGTCAAGCCAGATACCTGGGAACGGTATGCAGCCAGCAAAGATCTGGGAAGACAATCTTAGAACACACGTCACTGCGACACGGGTTAGGCCGGAAGCATACTTCGTAGCACACGCAAGACCAAGCATACACATCACTAGCGATGGTATTCTGTACCACTTCATCTTTTTCTACGTCGAACAGCTCAGGTGCCTGCCACTAAGATGTCCCTCCTTTCGATACACCGGAGGTCCGTGCAAGTATTTGGGAATGGGATATGGAAGAAAGCCCAAAGTCTGCAATGGAGGCAACCTCTTCGTCATTGATGAGGATATTTGCCTAGATGTAAGACTTCGTGAGTTTGATTCATAAAGATAAGTATTGACCTACTCCTTTCAGGTCACCGTGGACGATCCCTTTCTTGTGTAAATATAGTAACCGTTGGGCTATGTCCATCGCCTAGCGTAGAGTGACATCAGCTGCCACTTGTAATGAAATATTGTTATTGGTAGTAAACGTGCTAGATGACAATGAGGTGCTTCAGGATTCTGTTTGAGATACTGGACAATATCACCTGCTTCCATCCATGGAGCAACAAAATATAGTCCATTCTCAAATCGGTATAAACCGTGTGTGGGAAGTACATTGCGGTGATTGAGTTGGCCCCAGAGCATAGTTTCCTTAGACATAAGCTGAAAAAATTTGTTCAGAAACACCCAATGGCACGTCAGAAGAAAAGTGACCTTCAGAAAGTGATTGGATCACTGAATATTCGCAGGACTTTCAAACAAACAACCCGACCTCAACCCTCCCATCGTAGACATCAACAGAGCCGTCAGCTTTGATGTGATGATTATTTCCTAATTTGACATCTTTAAGCTAGTAACACTTCGGAAAGAAGCTCGTGTTTGCTGAAAGTCGCTGGGTGGTTACAATAAGGCCACGTCGAGTCCCCATATCCACCTGAGGGATATCTAAAACCTAGTTCGGGAATAAGTTAACGTCAGTAACGTTATGTGATGCCCATGGCATACAGATTGAAAAGAATCAAGGAGATTCTAGCATCGCCACCCTGGCACTTCGGAAGCTGTTTATATAGCTCGGTGTTGCCGAGGATAGACACAAGCTTGGTTACTAAGGCTGAAACACTCGACTTCTGGCCATTGCCGGTCCAAAAATCCCGTACAGGTGGCGGCCGTAACAAGTTGCCAAGTCGAGAGTAAGCTTTATGCCAGTGCGGTCGAAGGACGGGTGCCGATGGAGCGTAGACCAATTTCTGTTGCGAGTGGTAAGTGGGGGAGTATCAGTGGTTGCTTTCGCGCCTTTAAGGCCTCTTCCAGCCCACGGAATCCTGTGGCCAGCGGTACTGGAAACTGGTCCTGGTATGAAGAGGGTGTTTGCTGGGTTTGCAGCTGAGACCGTTGGTGCTGTTGATATAGGAATGTCTGCTGAATATACACGGGCCACCCAGTCCGGACATTCGAGGTAGAGGAGCCACTGGGATCGAGGCCTTGCACCAGTGCCGTGAGTGGGGGAGACAAGTTTGCCTCAGGCTCTACGTTGATGGCAGGAGCATCCACGACACTCGTCAGGTTTAAGATCATATGCGACGGCATAGCAGCCATATTCGTCTCACCTGCATATCTACTTGTGCTCTCTGTCCTTCGCGTTGCGTTAGGCCCTGCCCTCCTCCTCTTTCTATCCTGCAATTGCAAAACCTTGGCCACCCCGTTCCCCGTGTACCTATGGGGCTCATTCTCAAGCAGCGCGAACCCCACAACACCACGGTCCCCCGAACGCTCGTAGCGAACCTGTAGACGGTTCATATTCTTGTACCGTCGCTGGCAGTTGCTCACACCGCACGCAAAGGGACGGAGGCGTTTTTCAACTTCGTGTTTGACTTCACGGAGCTCCGCTTGGTGATCGCTGGCGGGTCGGAGTTGTAGGGCTCATGAAGCGACATATAGTACTTGAAGTCAACTGGTAGGCTTTGTTGTAATGGTCAAAGTAGACGTAGGAAGGATTGTCCCGTTCTAGGCCCAGGGTGCCATTGGCATGTGCGCTTTCAATATGCCGGGTTTGGCTGTGGGGCGCGTGGCGCTTAACACAACGGTCCACGGGCTAGCGAAGGTTGCGATTTAATAATAATGTTCAATCTGAAGCAATGCATTTATGAGCACTTATATAGAATTATAGAGAACGGATTACAACAGCTGCCAGCAGCATTTCTTCATCACCGTCAAGAACCAATCAAGACTGCTTACATAAGTCTACTCTTTTCTATCTGCTACTTTCCATCAAAGACCAGAGTCTTTAAATCCACTCCGATCAAGGTGTTATATAACTCGTAACGAAATCTCTGTCAATCGGCCGCACTGTTCCAGATGACAGCTTTCTCCCCATGGTAGGGATATGGTAGCTGAGCCGAAGCGTTTCCATTCTCCAATAACTGGGGGGCGTTTTATCCGTGATTCGTGGCGTATGATGATACAAAGGCAGTTCTGGCCCAGCATACCTGTAAACTCGAGCACTGCGGATACTCTCAGCAGCGTATAGAAATCAGCCTCCAGCATTACTGTTACATGTTTGGTTACGATGGACTCCAAATTTGTTCGGAGGGTTCATTCTTACCTTGGTATGTATAAACCGAGCTTCTCATCAATCGCAGTGAAGAATAATCCGATACCTGACGTCTGACATGTAGGAAGGTAAGTTACGTTGACGTATCACTATATAGACAGTTTCTATTGCTAACCAGCGATACCATTAGGTAGTAATCTCTTGGAAATGGAGTAGTCAAGACAAGGCGAGGGGATCCGTGAATCGCGGCAGGTCAATACTTATTCAGCATGGGCATTCTTCCTTTCTATCAATATCGAGCCAAGTCTCATAATCTGATTATAGTTAAATTCATGACAATCCCTGGAAACTATGCACCGCCTTCGCTGTGGACAATCATATGTGAATCACATATAAAAGCTATAACACAAAGGTAACTCGGTTCCCAATTTTACTGTCGACAAGTCCGAGCCCCATCCTTCCGTGTTTATAACATGCCAGTAACCTTTCCAGTGGCCACTCGTGTTGCCGAGGCTGTTAAACTAAACTACCAACGTCCTACCAGCGACGATGCTCAAGTCCTCGAGCAACTCCAGACCACGCACAAGGCTTCAAAGGTCTTTCAGAGCTCCATGGACCGCACCAAGGATATTATTGTTATGAAAAGTGGTTTCGTACAGGGTGTCTTAATGGCCTACAACCGCCATCACAACCTTGTTATACGGTGATCTCCTCTCGTGTTTTAGTTGGCACATTAGGTTACTGACAGTCCACAACAGCCCCGATGACGTCTGGATAGCTATTATGTCGCAATTGAGCATTTAGTGCGTTTCGGGTTATCACCACGGTTTTTCTTGTTCTTAACGTGCATTACTCAGTATCGATAAGCACGCTGAAGAATTGCGCGATAAATTCGTCGTACATAGCGGGAAAAAAGAGCTTATTGTGGTGTCGAAGTCCTTCACGCTTAGTGGGATGGACTTTGGGGAATTAACGGTGGAGATGACTAATAAGATCAAAGAAAACGTGAGTGAGGTATCTGAACTCCCAACGCACCATCATACAGCTTGAAATCGCTCAGGTTAAAGATCAATCCCTTGTTCCATGGGCTCTACCGAACTTTTCGACCAGTACGCCAAATGATACTATCATTTGCTCTGCGCTGTTGATGGCGACCTTAAGACAGTGCGTTGCTGCAGCTCCCCGACCTTTGCAGTGACTCATCGCCGGCAATTGTATTTTAGATACTTCGACTATACCATGAGGGCGATGTGTGGTATTCCTTTTATAACTATTGAAGGTACCCAGGCGGACTGGCAGCTCGTGCTCGAACGCATCGACAAGCTTACCGAGTTCGGTGCAGAACCGACAGAGTGGGCAGGCATGCTTCGTGCCATTGTTGGCAGATTTGTTCGTGCGTTCGATGTAGGTGGCCCCGAGGCAGATAAGGAATTCTGGCAGAGGATTATAGACGAATCGGGTGCGTCTGGCCCGCAATACATCAGTGGATGGATGAGCGCGTTCTGTGCATGGGACAAAGACGGCGTCTTTTTTGCTGCCAGGCAAGACCCGGGCCAAAAAGCACCAGACAACGACGCGCTCACCAAGTTCTTTGCTGCCATACAAGATCGGGGCCAACAAGCATGGCAAGGTTGGGGCGTTAAACCAAGTTCAAGCTGGGTGTACGGCCTAACATTCGACGGAGTATGGTTCCCCCGTGTGACGTCTACTCCAGATGCGTTTGGAGAAGTTGACATTAAGGTTATCGACGAGTACAAAACCAAGCATGATTGTACAATGCTTGCTGGACACCTTGGAATCTCTATTGGCGGCGAGGGACGAGACACCATCCACATGGCTCCGCAATGGTTCATGTTCGAAAAAGGAGAAAAACAAGTCATTGTAATTACGTGACTGTCAACCCATGTAACTCATTGAGTGGGTACGGGCAATAATCGAACACAGTTACTGTTTAGCTTAGTACATATCGCTTAGTTTTTAGCCATTTGTAAAGGAGGTGGCCAATATCTGATTTGCCTAGCTCGCCATAAACCCTCTCTTTTCCTTGGTGAGTATTGCAGATGTCTTGAGAAAGCTCGTTATTTCCTGTCTCTTTATCAACAATCCGTCGTGCCTTTCGTCGGGTTGACAGTGTAACACATTGATACCTTACAAAACAACATATATTTGAAGTGGCAGGTTATACGCTGATCTCCTTATTGAAACTGTAGTACATCATCTCTAATGTAAGAATTCAATGCAGGTAATCTTGCTTACATGGGCTTTACCTCCTACACAAGGCCAGTATCTACACTCATCTTAAATTGACTCACCACGGCTTCCATACCACCTTCATCAACAACGAACCCTAAGCTTAATGCATATGAAACATCAAACCGGCACGGCCATGACGACACAACACGGCGGTTCACTGGGTCGTCCTTGAACTTTACAAGCCGCAGAACATCCTTTCCTGCAACATTCCCTAGTGCATGGAGCTCGTCGCGCACAGTGGCCGTAAAGCCAGGTAGACACACCACACGAGTATGGGTGGCAAAGTTGGCGGCTGGTACATGTTTCGCGATGACGAGATTCCGGATTGTGGTCTCTGGGCTTGCGAGCCAGGCAGGAAGATCGAGTTCGGGTGCATCGAGAGAGTCACCAATGGGGCAGATAGCTTCTAAGCCTTTGAGCGGTTCACGAATGATGCCTGTGTGATGACTGGATTAAGAGTGGGAGGGGATATGATAATGACGATACGTACCCGAGAAAAAGGCGGAGGTCGCCGGGGCGGGAATACCAGGACGAACAACAATGGTAGGGAGGCGTAGGATACGTCCGTCGATGAAGCCGCGCCGAGTGTATTCGTTAATGAAGAGTTCACAGGTAAGCTTTCCCATGCCGTAGGAACTCTCTGGAGTGGATAGAGTGGAGGGTGTGACGATGTCAGGCTACACAAACCACGAAAGTAAGCACCATTTGCGTGTATGTGAACAGTGGGGGAAGAAATCCTACTAAAGGGCCACCATAAACCGCGAGCGATGACGTGAATATGAACTTGATCACCCTTTCCAGAGTAGTGTGCCGCCTTGTTGCTTCAAGAAGTCCACGAACAGAATCGACATTGACCTGTTACGACACGAATTGAACAGATCGTGAGTATTAGGAAGTAAGAACGCACCTTGAGACCCAGGTCAAAATTATCCTCTGCACCTCGAGACATTATCCCATGGAGGCAATAGACGGTGTCCGGGACGCCCAGGGGAGTATTGAATAGAGCTTCCACTTGAGCGGTATCCGTAAGATCAGACTTGAGAGTGATGGATGTAACACCATCGGGTGCTGTTGGCTCAGCTATATCGGCGAGGATGAGCTTTAGGTTTGGAGATGCTGAATCAGCTTTGAGTTGATGTGCCAGCTAGCCTACAGCATTAGCTGTTCATGACTGAGGGACATATCAGGATAAGCAGGACGTACCAAATTCCCAAGCCAACCAGCTGCACCAGTGATGAGGACAACGTTGGATTCCATGCGACGTACACTGGTTTCGTGAAGCTGGTGGTAGACGCGTTAGCAGAAAGACAGGCAATGTTCACATGGCACATGGCTGGAGACACTGGCAAGCTCGTGACGGCGAATGCAGAGTATGTTGTGTTGTCCAGATCGTGGGAGTTCAGAGCGATTTCAGCTGCCATCCATGGCACGATCTCCCTTGAGCCATAGCTCACGCCACAATGTTTCGTACACACTCTCACTGTCAAGGACTGCAGATGTCGTTATCGTGCAGCTGAGTACTCATACAGCCTTTCCTAAATGGTCGCTCTCCATGAACTGTCCGTACACGGCGGGAGCAAGTAGCTAAGCTCACCTCTAGAAAACCATACTTCAATTCTCAAACATGGTTCGGAGGTAGCAGCCCTTCATGTTCATCCCTCCGCGTCCGACATGCTTTTTGTGTGAGCTGCTCCCCACCACTTCAGTATCTAGGTTTTGGGAGTCGATGAGTTTTCTCACATGCATGGATAGGGAATTCCATTGCCTGCGTCGCGTTGTGAGTAAACGGGGGCTCATAATCGGTTTCTGACGCTGACAACACTTACCTGTCAGTAAGAGACACGTTGGCAGCACCAAGTAAGTAAGTACTGGTTTACGACATCAACGGGACGGCCCTGAGATTGCCGCCGTGCGCGCCTAGTTTAGGTTCCAGCAGTCAGCAGTTTACCAGCCTTCATGATGGAGTGGCTAGTATATAAAGGTCTCAAAGAGTGAAGGGGTTTTTACTACGTAGCTCATACTCACTTCCAACCATGCTACTTCACACACTCCTCAACCTCATCCCGTTCTACCTGCTGCATACTGCACCCGTTGTAGTGTTCGAACAGGGGACGCAGACCCCAGAGCGCGTGCTTAATGATGCCACGGATGCGTTCATCAACAATCTTCTCGCCGGATACAACTCCCCCGGAGGTGTAGCCGTCGCCGTAGTCCGCAAAGACAACACCGGGGCTTGGAACGTTGAAACCAAAGGGTACGGTGTCGCAACTCTCGCTAACGAAACTCGTGTGACAGAGCACACCCTCTTTGCCATCGGTTCTAACTCCAAGGTATATATACAGTACCCATACCATTTTGACACTGACTGGGATAATGTTCTAGCTTTTTGATGCACTTGCCACAGGTCTCTTAATCAATAATGTAACCCTTTCTCCTCGTTTATCGTGGACCTCGAAGCTTGCATCTGTGATTCCTGGCTGGGGGCTAGTGGACCCCATCGCTGAGAAACAAGTAACCATAATCGATGCGATGAGCCATCGCACAGGCCTTCCTCGTCATGACTTTTCGTATAGATGGTCGGACAACGTCCCTAGTGTTGTATGTCTTGGAACTTGTCCGTTGAGATCCACATCTTTTGATCCGTTAACATTTCTTGTTCATATCCCAGATTAACAAATTGAAGTCACAACGCCCATCAGCCGAATTCCGCGAGGTCTTCCAATACAACAATAACGCGTACACAGTCCTATCATATCTTCCCACTATCCTCCTCCCTTCCAAGATTCCTTTCGCTCGTTACGTCAAACAGCACATCTTCGAACCATTGGGCTTGACCTCGACCACTTACTCATACGACGTGGCGAAACTGGGACACCTGGCAGATGGAATGACCAGGCGGAATCTCAACATTTCTGAGAACCCATTTGGCGGTATACCGGCTGCGCTTCCATTCTGGAGTACCAGAGGTGGAGAGGATGGAAATAGTACGTCACGTTTGTTCTGAGTAGTTGCTCGATGCTGACCTACCGATGATCTGGCAGTTTTATCTGGTGCAGGTGGAGTTATTAGTAATGCTGTCGACATGGTAAGCCAACCGCCTTATTTTTCATTGACTTCTCATCACCCACCTATCCTCCAGGCCGTGTGGCTCCAAACTCTTTTACTTAACGGAGTCAAACCCGGAACCAACGATAGTATTATCGCTGCTGACATCATCGGAAAAGTTTCAATGGGAGTTACTGTCGCTTCACCGAGGGCGTTAGTCTTCCTATTCATAATCCATTCGATCTTGTAACTCTAGATATGCTGGTACAGACTTTCCCCAGAATTCTCGGCCTCTGTCTATGGAGGAGGACAAATACGGAGTACATATCGAGGACATGGTACGTCCAAGAAAACAACTCTCAAATTAAAGTCTCATCATTGTCAATCGATTAGAGGTCGTCGAACATGATGGAGGAACACCTGGTAAGTTGTCACTTTTTTAGCCGAACTCTCTTTAATTTTGCTAGGTTTCTGGTCCCGAATATCTAGACTGCCCTTCGATAACCTAGGAGTTGCGATCCTTTGTAACGACTACGAGTATGGAGGTACATTGACGGAAATCATCAAGTTTCGTTTATTCGAAGAGGCACTTGGTTTGGATCCTACAGACTGGGAAGGAAGGTATGGTATCGCGCATCCACACTCTCCCCAACACGCTGATTCAACTGAATAGAGTCAAACCTGCCTTTTCGATCCTCCCTCCCCTCGCAACGTCGCGTCCTGTCAACGCCACATCCCCCTCGGCCCAGTTCACCTCGTTGGCCGGCGTATACAACAGTGGTGGCTATGGGAAAGTCGAGTTTTGCTACGTCTCCATGGACTACCCAGCTGCCTCTCGATCGTGCAAAACGCTAACCGCGAATATATCTACTATCCTCCCCAGCGCCGTTGACCCAAAAATTCCAACTTTGATTGGAGTCTGGGACAGTCCTTGGTTATCACATGCGAGGCTTAGCCATTTCAGCGGCGACCTCTTCAATATCAGCGCCCTGAATAGCCTGGTAAGTGACCCCAAATTCCTAAAGATGAATAACCCAATACCCATGCTGACCTGGTATGTTACAGCCCACGAACGATCCTTCTGCGCCATTCTGGGTCTCTGGAGGCGATATGAAATTCGCTAGTCCTGCGACAGCGGAGTTCGTGGTGAAAGGGCGTGAAATTGGTCTGTCAATAAAAGGGCTGTGGGGTGCTGGTGCTGGTATACCGAGCCCGCAAGGCCAGACAAGTCGCGATCGCGCAGAGGTGTGGTTCGACAAGTCTTGACGCTGGTTCGAAGAGGCACATCCTCTCAGCGTGTGCATGTGTAAACTCTAGAGCAATAGATCGTGTACGAAACCTTGAACGCGGCTTCTAACCGAACGACCTTTATGAGGCTGGACTCCAGAGTAAGGCTCTCAAGGGATCGAAAGATATAAGAAGAGTTATGATGCATGAAATCCCCAAGCCGGCCAGATGCAACAGCGATGGGATAACGTTGGGCTCTATCAGTAGGTTCTGCGAAGACGGTGGTCGGGTAACCAATGTGGTGAGCACCCTGCGTCGTATTTGTCATGGGAGTTGGGAACAACGGCCTCGGTGTTTGCTCTGGAATCTCAGGTCACGATCATTCCATCCCACAGGCACCCGTTGCTGCCTACAATCAGAGCCTGGTATTCCACCATGTTGTGTCACTGTCAGGAGCCCTCGCCGTTGGTCCATAGCTTGTATTGCTCGTTGGATGTCCTGCGAAGTGTGAGCTCGAAGACATGTGATACGCGTTATGTTCAAGTTCCTCATTCATAAACTCCTTTTTTTAGGACTCAACCTCCAGTGAAGAGGTTGTCAAGTTCGAAAGCAACCTGTGTCAATACAATTGCTCTCATCTCATTCAAATTGGCTCTTTTGAGCGTTTCGTTACGGTCTAGTATGCTTTTCAAATTCTCCTTCTTTTCAAACAGCCATTGACGCTCCTGCTTTTCTAGTCTCGCCCAAAGGTCCATATCGTCTATCCTCTTCTATCTCTCTCGATGTGTGACCTGGCAGCTGCTTCAAAGTTTAATGTCACGGCACGCCTTAAATTGGCCACCTACTCATGACTTGGCTGTTAGTTTACGGTTACCAATGCTACGCTCGTACCAAGGTCGAGTGTATGTGCCTTTGACCCTACAATCCAACTTCGCGGCCCACTAACCTACGAACGCTTATAACTGCATAACCGACTTGCCAAGACATCGAAGATCAGCAAGGTTTGCAACATGGCCGTTTATGTTATTTAGGATATGGTTCTTGGGGTTGGGGAGATTCTACGTTTGTGGTCTGCCTACAAAGGTATATTGTTATCTTGGCTCTTTGCGCGCATAACTATCAATGTCCACGTCCATCTTTTAACGTCGTCTTGTTTGTGGGTCGCCTCTCATCGCATAGCGTCAGATACACATTAGTTTGAACCACGCGAAAGGAATCCGCCGCCGCGTTTCCCCATAACTTGGCAATTTCAGAGCATTGCGAACATTAGTTTGTACTGTTACTGTGCCATATACACGATGACTCAGGTCATCACTGTCATAGTCCTACATGGGGTGGGCAGGGGTTTGAAAACAAATCTTATTTTTGCTTCAGCAACATAGGAGTGTGCCACCTTGATGAAATCTACATTCTTGGTAGTTCACTCCGTAATCCCCACGCCAGGTGCCCAAAGTCATCTCAAGTTCTACCAACCATGAAAGGCGGAGTGCCTCGCTTCAATCCTGCCTCGGTTGATGTTCCTTCGCCCGCGTAGACGCTTGGCCCATGAAGGAGCGTCGTTGTTCCATCCAAGGTGGTGACCGTATTGGATCTCAGGGTGCTGGTGGAGGAGTCTCGTTTATCGGCCAGGGTAGTGCGCTGGACATAGCAGGTAAGTAGGAGGTGTAGACTTTAATGGGGCGGGCTTGCGTTACCTGTTGGAGGGGGTTAGGGATGTTAGTTGCAGGAGGAGTAGGGTTAGGAGTTCGGGGAGGGGGGTGAGGATGTGGGAGGTTGGTGTGATGTGAACGAAGACGAAGAGTTGGGGTGGTTGACACTACGAGTCCTCGCTGACGAGACGTCGGTCTTGCCCTCTCACATCTTTGAACCTTAGATATTATGTAATTCAATGAGTGAATGGGTATGGGGCTGGACGGTGTTGAGACTGTATAAAGGCTGGGATCACTGAAGAGCTGGCGTATTGGCGGGCACGCGTATGGGCCAACGTAATGCAGGACGTACAATTTGTTACTACAATGACATCACGCAGTCTACAAGCCTTGATTGCGGTGCCAGCTAGAGGGAGAGGGAAAACATATCCTCGGCCCTCGGGAGTCAATACACGTGTTTGGCGCTGACCTGACCATGACCGTGATCGTTGATTCTTGCTCCTCAGCTCAAACTTCGCCATCGTATAGGACTCAAGGCTGAATCGGTGACTATACGATTACATCCACAGATTTCATTCGAATTTCTACTGCAGAAAAATACTGACGCAGTATGTTTAAATTCGTAATGCTTTGGAAAGAAGCCCGTAGTTGCCGAAAGTCGCTGGAATAATGCTACGTCGAACCCCCATGTCCACTTGAGGCATATCCAATACCTGGCTAGGGAGTCAGTCAACGGCGATAACAAATTTGATACCCATTATATACAAACTGAAAAGAATAAGGACCTCATCGTCCTGTTCAATGTTACCGAGGATAGTTTGGCAAGAGCTTGGTTACTAATGCTAAGGCGCTCGACTCCTGGCCACTGTCAGTCCAAGAATTCCGTATAGGTGGTGACTGAAATGAGTTGAGAAAATCGAGACCAAGCTTCACATCACTGGAGTCAAAGGGTGGGTGTCGGTAAGCACTGACTTTCGCGCTTTCAAAGCCTCTTCCGGCCTACCGAATTGCGCAGCCAGCGATACTGGAAACTGATTCTGATACAAAGAGGGTTGCTTCGACCTCACGGAGTTCCACTTCGATGATCGTTGGGGTATCGGACTCGGAGTCGCAGGAATCAAAGGGAGATGTATAGTGCTTGAAGCTTGAAGCCATCTTGTAGACTTTGTTGCAGTAGTTAAAGTGGGTGTGGAGCTTGGGAATAGGAAGAATCATCGTGTCCCAGGCCTCGGGGGTGCCATTAGCATGCATAGCACCCCAAACAAAAAAAAAAAAAAAGTCATGCATCGATTAGGGAGACCAGCGGTAATTGTAGGCTCGAGCTCATCTGGCCCATGGGGTAGCAGTGGGCACAAAGCCAACGCAGCCTCTATTCGAACGAGTATATTCGGTATCTGGGCCAAGCCCGTTTAACCTAAGCGGTTTGAGTTAAAGCAGTAGCTATGAGGATGTGCACAGCGTACATCTTTCGCATATCCACACCCTGTTTGTTTCTTCACCACTCTCGATAGTCAGCTTTCTCGGGATGTTCATTTCCGCCCACAAATTTGGAGTCAGAGAAGACTGATTTCGGATCTCGGGATATCGTTGGATGCGTCTGGATTCATCGTGGAGTAGGTATGGTCAATGGGAAATGGGGTTTTAAGAGGGAGATGGCCGAAGGGACGTGGCCGCGTTACAGCTCAGGCTGATCAGGTACGATCATTTGTTTGCATTCTTGGTTCTTTCCAAAGGCTTAGCGTCTATTCACTGTTCTTCAAGGCTACGAGGAAAATGAACATTGCTCGCCTGATTTACCAAAAGAGATATCCTGCGTACCTTGGCTCTCGAATTACGAATATTGTGGTCATGATGTGGGGCTTTTGAACGGAGGGTGACGACGTGTGAGCTTAGAAAAGGTCATGCCAGATACTTCACTGGAACGTCGTTCACGGAACGCGCGAAAACGAAAAACGGCCTTCCTCACTTGTCGTAAGGTACCCGTATGCATTCCACTACTTGTCAACAATGCTACCAAGAGTTGCTGGAGTACTGGAGAAACGAAGTGCATGTAGTGCATCATTAAATTGTTGCATTTGTAGCAGAATAGACTTGTCTGTTGTGGGGCTTCAAAGCAGCAGATTAAAGCCATACTACAGGCCTACGTAGGATAAGCATCAATTCATTAAGCCAAGAAATGAAACGGCGCACCGCTGTAATGGGGGTGGGCGCTGCCCGCCTGACCCAGGCCTTCTAAATGTCTAGAGCACACGCGGAATTGTCGGGCTCTGTGTAGGAAGAGTAAGTGTTGGGTGCATGGATGTGACTGTCAAGGTGAAGCAGGATGCTAGTCGTCGTTGTCGCTATGACGCAGGACCTGAATTTGATGTGTGTGTAAGTCATGCATCTATTTATATAACGTCCGTGTAAGTTCAAAAGGAAGGTAAGGTATCAAATTTTAAGAAAGCGACTTACAGCATGAAAGGCTCGGCCATGTTGGTTGGAGGATATTACTTTGAGCCTCGGTGTGCCCTCTACCTCTGTTCTTTTCCTGCATTAACTCCAGGAGCTACAAGTTGTGGACGTGGTACCAATGAGGCTGTATGTGGAGCAAAGGCTAGTGGGTTTTTGGTGTATGGTCATCCACGGCGAGGCGTGTGCCCTTTCCTGCGTCTTCGAGGCTCAGGGAGAGTTATCGATGATTAGGGAAGGAGGTGGGAGGGGAGCGGTACAGTGGTAGCGGCGGTGCAGGGGCTGGGCACCAGAGGATGGGGAATGAATCACTGGAGGGCCAACACATCGACGGGGTAGGACGGGGTACATGCAGTGAGGAGGCACGCCGACGTAATAATTTAGCATCCGCACAACTACTCTTACCCCAGAAAATGGGAACCATAGGTGAACGCATTCAAGATCTAAAGCCATGGGGCACTGGCTGCTAGTTGGAGAAAAGCAGTGAAGGCCGATTGAAATTGTCAATGAGCCATTGAACATCAACCGGCTCGTCGAATTTCAACTTGACATTGAGAACTGAGAATAGTTCGATGTCTGTGGAAGTCGGTTTACGTCAGAGCCACTGAGTGTGGAATGGTATGTTTGGCTGTATTGTGATCATCGAATCTTGCTCTGGAACTCCAGAATCGCACAAGAGTCGAACGAATTATGTCTGCAAACATCTCTTCGTATGTCTACAGATTTCATTCCACCGCATGAAGGTACTGACACAGTTTATCTAGAACTGAAATTTTGATCACAGGTAATATTAAATCCCTCACGGTTTCTTTAACGCGCTGGCGTCTACTCATTCAACTTTCCGACAGTTCTCAAGGCAAAGCACCTGCCATATTCCAAGGCCACGGAGCCCAACTGCTGCGTCTCCGTGACTATTGATTCCGAAACAAAGGTGACAAAGAGGGTCAAGGGGAGCCATCCTGGTTGGAATGAGGGTCTCTCTTTGTACGTCGCTCCATTATATCTCATCCGCCGAATTGACTGCCTTACAGTAAAGCTGTTATTGATTCTACCGTTGCTATTTCAATTGTCCAT